>JAZGTI010006980.1:0-22436 GCA_036877585.1 Botia kubotai | reverse complement strand
CGGTTCGGAGCACTCACACTAGTTAAACGAACCGCGCTTTGGTGGTCAAACGCACTCGGGCACGGTTCGAATTGCCTAGTGTGAGTACACCCTTACACAGCAACAAATGCCATTTAATGTTCAATCCTACAACAACAACAACAACATTCGAGGAAGTCCATCAAAACAACAAAAACCTTTTCACAATTCAGCATCTTCAGCATTATATGTATGTGAAGATTTACCTATACGTGTTTACATGCATGTATATATGCACTGTGTTTTTTGCCCTGCTACAGGGGGCACTGCCGAGCCCATGTCCCAACCTTTGTCTTGGACCTAATGGGCAATGACTTGGACGTGTCCAAGCAATTCCAATTACTATCCAATAGTCAGAATCAGAATAACAAACAGCTTTATTGCTAAGTATGCTTGCGCATGCAAGGAATTTATTTTAGTGAATTTGTTTCCAGTGCACAGAGACAACAACAACATGCAGAAAATAAAAACAAGATAAGAATAAAAGAATACACATATGGAAATATAAATACACAAAAATTGCAATGTAAGTAATTTATTTAAGAAAATAAATTGTATATACAGTTGTGCTACAGATGATAGAAAAGGAATAGAATAGAATGAGATGCTGGGATGTAGGTGGTAACAAATAAATGTAAGGTTATTGCACATATTTTTATTGCACAATGGGGGGACCATTTAACTGTTCATAAGGTTGATTGCCTGAGGGAAGAAACTGTTCTTATGTCTGGTTGTCCTGGTATTTGCGGCTCTGTAGCGCCTACCAGATGGCAAAAGTTAAAAAAGGGATGACTTGGATGTGAGGGGTCCAGAGTGATTTTCTGAGCCCTTTTCCTTACTCTGGATGAATAAGGGCCCCATTTGTTATTACTAATAAATGGAGCAATTTCACAAATTATAATAAGAACAATTATATTAATATATTAATTATTAAATAGTGCTTGGACCCTAAATATAGCTGCAAGCAGCAATGACAGGCCTAAGCACTGCCAATGGTACATGGTACTCTGCCTCCCCCCCAATGCCCCCCCCCCCAGGTTTTTCATTTTAACAGATTTTTTCCTATTCTCGGCATACTTATTTTAAAAACGTCTTGTTCAGGGACCTGCTGTTTAACCAGATCTACTCACGTCTTTTGGAGAACTCTGTGGCCAGGGGTGTGTTTCTGGAGAGTTTGGAACCCTACATTCTAAGTGAAAGGATTGGCTGTCTTACTGCACCTGTCATGCGGGACCTCCTCAGTTACTTTCAGGAGAACGGCATGATGGAGAGTGTGGAGGGATGCCTAGTCCACATGGACATCACTAACCTGGACATACAACAGGTGTGTATGTCATAATTTGGTGTTTTTTATCAATTTTGTGCAAGTCAACATAAAGTGCTGCTTGAAAGTTTGTGAACCCTTCAGACATGATTAGGTTTTGTGTAAAAAAAATCAAATGTCAAATGTACATCCAAAACCCAGTTTGTGAAGCAGACTTCCAAATAATGAACACAAACAAAAAAAATAATATATTATGATTATTATTATGAAGATTATTATTATATTGATTATGACCAAATAAATCTATTTTGGACTCATCTGTCCAAAGAATGGACTTCCAAAAGGCCTCTGGTTTGTCCAAATGCTCTCTGGCAAAGAAACAGGCAGCTTTGTTCTTTTTTGAGAGCAGAGGCTTCTTTCTAGCAACCCTCCCATACATTGCCATGTCTGTTAAATTTTCGTCTGATTGTAGATGCATGTATATTTACCCCAGATGCTGCCAGAGAGGTCTGCAACTCTCTAGAGGTGATGTGTGGGTTGGCCTTTACTTCATTTATTATTATCTGGTGCTTCTTGATGATAGTTTTGATGGGCATTTGCTTAACTGATTAATAAAGCACCCAAATGTGTTTCACCTGAATCGGTTACCCACTTGACTATACCAATGCAGCTGGGGCTTCACTTACTTTTGCACATACAATAATTCAGTCTTTAATGTAGTTTTTTGGCTACTCAAAAAATTCCCTCCAAACAAAGATATGCAATTGATTAACATACATCTGACATTTAATTTATAAAAAGCAGTTGATGATAAAATAAGAAAATAATGGTAAAACAACAGAAATCTCTAAACAGCTCAAGGGGTTCACAAACTTTCAAGCAGCACTGTATGTCTCTTATAAAACACAGATGTTTTTTTACAGGTGGTGGAGATGTGCTGGGATAACCAGCTGTATGATGCCATGATCTACGTCTTCAACAGTGGCATGAATGACTATATCAGCCCCATGGAGGTACAAAAATATGTTTAAAGTACTTTGTGCTGAAAGGTAATTTATTTCTGGTTTCTGTCCATGCACTAATGAAGTATGAGAGAACTGTCCTCATTGTAGAGGAACAGTACGAGAGAACTTTTGTCATTGTAGAGGAACAATACATTGGTCCTGATTAACCTTTCAGAGTCACATCAAAGGTGTGTGTGTTTGTGTGTGTGTGTGTGTGTGTGTGTGTGTGTAAACATGGTAATAACAGTGTAAATGTATGGGGACACTTCCTGTGACCAAATCGCTTAAAAAACATTACATTACGTGATTTTGTTAATTAAAAAAAGCCAAAGGTTTTCTTTGAGGGTTAGGTTTAGGGGTAGGGTTAAGGGATAGAATATACAGTTTGTACAGTATAAAAACAATTACGTCTGTGGACAGTCCTCCTAAACCACATATGCCAACATATGTGTGTGTGCGCACATTAATTTTTGCCCATTAAAGGAATAGTTTACCCAAACATAATCTGAGTTGTATTAAGTAATATCCTGGCTATCCCCAGCTTTAAAAAGGTATTGAATTGTGGTGCAAAGTTTTTGAAGATCCAAAAAGCGTGTCAGTCCAACTCCAGTGGGTTAATAAATATCTTCAAAAAAAACAAACAGACCAAGGCGCTAAATTCAAACTTGAGACTTAAAGTTAACGGCATGCCACTGTAAGTTCTTGCCTGAGTAGTTATCATAATGGCAAGGACCAATGACGTTCTACGAAGAAGAGAAAGGTATACACTTACTTTGGGACCAGGAGACATTTATCTTAGCAGTTAATATGTACCACATAAAGCATTCCATGCCTAAAAAGAAATAAGACAAGAAATAGAAAACAATTTCAATGATACCATACAACGCACATGAGCACTTAATATAACTGTAAAGATAAGTTGAAATTCAAATTTATTTATACAGTGCTGTTTTACAATGTTGCACTGTTTCAAAGCAGCTTTACATATAATGAAAAGAAAAACAGAAAATATGGAAATTGTAAAATATAAAACACATAATACAGAATATATGGTAGTATTAGTGGTGCTTGCGAAGCAAAGCATCACTATTAGTGTCTTGTATACTGCTACTTTTTCTGGGCAAAACTTTGGTATGTAACAAATTGGGTCTTTCTAACCTAATTTTTCTCACAGATCTCACTGGCTGACAGAGATCTGAGCTTGTTGCACGTGTGTAAACACACAAAATCAGATGTTTTCGTATACGATCTGGTCCACTTTCAAATGTGGATTTAAATCGGATACATATCCGATATGCAGCCATCTGACCTGTGTCTAAACACACATATCCGATTCACTTTGGCTGTAACGTCACTGTTTCACAAAGGATTGCATTGAATGTCATCATTTCACACATGTACCGAACCTGGCTGCAATGCTAATGCAAAATTAAGGGCATTAAAGCCAAATATAAGGAGACTATAAGAATATATAGAGTTGTCGTGTCACTAATGTTAAAAACATTAAAGCCGTCCTTTTGATGGCAGCATTTAAAAACCACGTTCACTTTAATCAATTGCTGTTGGGTGTACTTTTGCTGACTTTTGAACAGACTAATTAGCAAAAGTCTATCCACAACTTGGGTCAATCATGGCGCTTATATTAGTGTACGTGTAAACAAATGGGCCAAAAAATCGAATATGGACTTAAGGTCGGATCTGAGCATTAATACTTGCAATGTTAACACAGCCTTACTGTGGTTGATAATCGTAATTTCTGCTTGCAGCTATATTCTGTATTTGTAATTATTAAACAAGAATAGCTAAATTCTTAACAAAACTGAGTAGATTATATTTGTTATTTTAAGTAATTTTAAATTGGACATTCAATTACATTTTTTGCATTTAGTTAGGTTTCTGATGTGTCTTCCAACTCAGAAAAGCTTAAAAGAAAACATGCCAGTTTGTTATGGGCTGTCTGAGACTGTCATCCAGCAAGCTGTTTTAATTTGCAGCTGGTTTCTGTGTAGATACCTAGCTATTTGAATAAAACCACCTCTGAGCCATATACAGTGCTTCTTTTCTGACTGCTGCCTTTCCACCCATTTTGTACAAGGGTAGCGAAGTTAGCTAATAAAGGTACATTTCATTTTAGCAAGCATTGGACAATGTGGAGATCTTGGCATGCAACCTGTTCTGTGCTCATCTGTAAAGGCATCCTTACATCAAATCCCAGCCTCAAGGAAAACAAAAACAGAAGCTCATTATTATCTAAAGAGGCATGCACTGAAACGGGTCACTGAATGTGAATTGAACTGTTTTTGACTTAGTAAAATTGGTGTTGTTTCATATTACAATTGAGGAATTTTTACCAAAGTGTGTTACTGACATTTCATGACCCTAAAGAATCAACCTTTACGAATATCAAAACAAACTGTGAAAAACTGTAAGTTATTTTATGACTATTATTTTATTGTAAATTCACAATTTTACAATAACACACCCAGAATGATTTTACAGTCAGGGTTACACTGCATTGTTTATTTCTTTAGCTTGATATGGTAATTAGAAAGTCTTTTTCAGTCTGTGTATCTGTTTGTCTACCTGTTTGTCTACCTGGGTCTGTATAGGTTATGCGTGTGAGTGACATTGTGTCAGAAATTGTTTCAAGTCAAGCATACTAAATTGACCAGGTTAACCCAGGTTTTAAAAGAAAAACTATAAATTTAAAACAAACAAGCAAAAACTGCTAGTCTGTCCCCAGTTAACTATTAATTTTCTTTTTCCTGTTTCAGAAACTCTTTCAGGCATTTGGTCCTCCTCTACAGGAGGGAAAGCCTCTCACAGGTAGAACACAGAGCTTAAATGCACAACATCCAACACACATCTGGACACCTGTTAAATGCATAAAATTATCGTTATGATAAATTTATGCTAATGATTTATAATTTTCACATTTGTGTTCTTTTATAGACGAACATGTTATAATGGGAAATAAACTGTTGGTGTACATCAGGTAAGGTGATAAGTGAGGTAAGTTATGGCTTTGCACATACTACATGCAGTGATACCCATTTTTTCTTTATCAGCTGCTGTTTGGCAGGACGAGCATATCCTTTAGGGGATATTGCTGAAGATCTTGTATCTCAAGTGAAAAACCAGGTCAGTAGTTTGAATAAACTGCAGTGACCAAATGCAATAATTGGACAAACATTTTATGGTCCTATGTGTTCTACAGAAGATATATAAATATATTTAAACCATTTTGCTTAATGTTTGCTATCAGGATGTGCGGAGACTTTCAATTAGCCTAACAAAAATGTTTCTGGAAAAAAATCACCTATCCTGCCTTTAAACAGATAATACAATTTTAATTATCATATACAGATACAGAGAGCTAAGATACAGAGAGCAAATACTATTCTAGGCACTGAATTATTAATTACTGGTCCTAGGGGATTTATGGGATTTTAAATATCTCAAAAGGTGTTGCCATGGTGAGGCAATAAATTTATGGAAAAAATAAAAACAGGAAGTGGCTCATATCTTCTGCATACATTGAGTGATTTTGATAGAACTTGAGCTGTGTGTTGTTCTAAGGACTGATGGCATAGATGTGGCTATTGTGAATCACAGTCATAGCGCCACCAACTGACAGAAGCATTGTTTGGGTGTTTTGGGGCTCTTAAAAACTCTTGAACCTTGGCACACACATCAGGGATCAGGTGTTGGTACAGACAACATATTAGCTCCACCCAACAGGAAGTCAGCCATTTGGGGTTTTCTGAAAAAATGCACGCTGTGAACTTTTAAATACTCCTCCAAAGGATTTCATGTTAATATCAAACTCCGTGAACATCATACCAAAACATTTAACCAACTGGCAACAGGAAGTGTCACAACAGAGTTTATAATAATTAAATAATTAAATTTACCCAAGTCACATCAAAGTTGGTTAGAATAAAGGAGACACTGAGGATGGTAAATTAAAAAAAAAAGTTGATACCTTAAACAAAAGTCTATGGCAAGAAAGTACATTGTGTGATTTTGATAAAACTTATGAATCTTTTACTGCTGTGTATTTGAATATGGAGGCTGATGACATGCATATGGCTGAATAGAAGTGTGTAACTTAAAAGATTTAATAAGATCAACATCGTTGGTCAGTGTAATCTAAAGCCTTTTGTGATGTTAAATTGCAAAGCTTTTAAGTTTTTGTTAAAGGTTGCGATCATGTCAGCCTCACAATTTGATGTTTTGCATTGTAAATTGTTTTAACTCAAACATGCAATGTCCAATCTGCCCTAAAATGTACATGTTTGACAAATATCCTGGCCTGAAGACTTCTACATGCCAATAATCAGTTATAGTCATTAAATTCATATTGTCGGTTGCTCACTGTTTTCTGAACGCCACCGGCACCAGTGTGAAGGCCCGATCAATGCTCCCTGCAACTTTAATTTAGCTTATTTTAAAATTTATGTAAAATATTAGACTTTGCAGACAAAATATTAGGCTTTAACTGGACATGACTTCAAAGGCACAGAACGCAAAAGACAGTAACAACAACAAACCAGCAAATACAAAAGGCATTAAATAGGATAGTAACTAAAGAGTATAAATGAAAGGCAATCAGATAAAGAGCATAAACTAATTAGAAAGTTAATCAAGAAACCAGGGGACAGGGTCAAGACATAAAACATGACTCACAAAAAAGCAAACTGAGGCCATGTGCTTCCAAACCCTGAACACAGCACGGAAGAGTACATGGCATAACATCATAAACGTGCTCTAACAGAAAAAACACTGAATAAAAACAAGACAGTGAATGAGTTCAGATCCCAAAATCAAGAGCGAAGACTATAACTACAGTGTCAAAATCCAAACACCATATTCTGAAAAAAAATAACATGACACAAACATGACCCATTGGGGGCCCCAACCAAACTTAATGTCATTTACATTTAAATGCATTTAATATGAAACTATCAAGTGTTATATCAAACTTTTTTGTTGTAAGCATTTGGTTGTATCCGTTGTATTCATAAAATTTGGCACACAGATTCGGAGTCACAAATTTGTAGTCACTAACTCAAACCCTTTAGCAGCGCGATTACATTACATTTGTTCATTTAAGAGATTCTTATATCCGAAGTGACTTGCAAAAAGATTTTTAACATTTTAGATTCAGCAAGCCTAGTTTACAAAACTACATTTGCAAGTAAGAATAGTTCTGACACTAGGGACAGGGTGAACAGTGGAAGATTTTTTTTACATACACTCTGTGATGGAGTGTATGTATCAGTGATGGATGTGTTAAGAATGTGTGTGAGTTCAGGCAACAGTGAAAGAAATTGCCTGCAGTAGAAAGCAATCTACTGCCATCAATGGTTCAAACTTTTACTGTTTATGCCTACCACTTTTGACTTCTAGAGTCCTAGAAACAAAATTCTTTATTCCTTTAAACCGTGGCTCATTCCAATGCGCTCTATAACGCCATTTTCCATCTCCTCCTTGTCCAATTGGCACGAAATTGTTTGTAGCATCTAAAGACAACCCTTACAGAAAGTTATGGAATTCTTGTCTATTCCCCTTACCGTTCTTGTATGCTGTGTCTAGGAATGGATATAAGGCTGTCTTTGTCATGCTTTTGTGTATTAACACGAAACTAGGTATGTGTCATCACAGGCATGACCTGAGGGTGCATGCACAGTTTTATTACAGTGCCACCTACTGGTCCACAGATATGAAAATGGATATTTTTGCTTATGACTTTGAAAACTGGTCTAAAATTATGAGAGTGGTTTCTTTAGATTCCTTAAGGCATGCTGATTTAAGCAATATCTGATGTTCTATGGTTGGCTGTTTTGGGCATCAACCTGTTTGAATAGTCATAAAATACATTACTCAACAAAAGTATTTGTGTATCGTTATGAAATTTGGTACAGTTCATCAGTACCATAGCCTGAGGTAACCTGCAAAGGTAACCTGCAGAGGTAACCTGTGCCACCTAGTGGTCAGAAGATATAACAGAATTTATGAAAATGAAACCTTTCTTTAGATTTTATTGGCTCTACAATACCATTTATTTTCTAGTCAATGCTACTTACTGTCAACCATTTTAAATTATATTGAAAACCTACTTTTTAACTCCTCCCACATCATTTGTCATATTTGCATAAAAATGTAGCATATAAAGCTACAAAATATTTTACGGAATTTATGCTGATTGTTTGAATCATTCTTTTATACTGTCAACTAATTTGAGGGCAATTTTAAAATGGAATTCAGGATGTAAATTTCTTTACAAAATTTTTGTATGTTGACCTGAAACTTTGTAGGTTATTGTCACAACATCCTGACAGCCTCATAAAAATTTGGTGACAGCACCACCTATTGGTCAAAAGTTATAAATTGTTTGTGTTGTGTTGTGATTTTCTTACTTTCTTAATCAGAGATGTCCACAAACATTTGCCTTAGTGCAGCTGTTTTGGTTCACTCCATAATTGCTGCGTACAGCTATATTTCCTACTGTTGTTAATAAAGCTGTATCATCAGTAAAAAACCAATACTGTTTTTTACCCAGCCCTACAAAGGAACATGATACAAAAAACACTCAAACACCATGTGTACTCAACAAACCAAAGGACAACACCAAGAGCATGGATTCAAAACCTGTTAAAAATGTACACACTATTGCTGTATAAATTTGAAAGTTATTTGGGTAAATTTAACAAAATTTGCTTCTGAGGACATCTTCATTTGTAAAAATGTTGTATAAATAAAACAATTAACTAGATAGTTAAGTTTGAGGATAAAGCCTGGCCTGAAAATTTAAAATACTTTGTTTGACATTCTCTAACATGATGGTAACAAGTTTAACATGTTTCTTTGTTGTTAGCACATTTTAACATTAACATGATTTAGCACGAGTAAGCATAATGCTGACATGTTTTAACATTATTGCATTATCATTAAATGGTAGTTATGGTGCTGTAAATGGTTGCTAGGGTGTAGCTAGACAGTTAACAGGTAAAACTAATAAACCGAATGTGTATTTTAATCAAAAGATCCAACTCCCATGTGTCTACGATGTTCTGGTGAGATATGGCTTGTTGCTTTACAGTTGCTACGGTGCTGTAAATAGTTGCTAGGGTGTGGCTGGACAGTTTGTTGTGATAATTAAAGACTACTTACCAGTAAATCAAAAGGGGCCACCCACTTGTCTCTACCATGTTCTGATGCCTCTCAACTTTTTTCAATGAATGTCAGCAGGGAGGTTGCTAGGGTACTGCAACTGGTTGCTAAGGCATGGCAATAAATTTGAAGCGTCAACATTTATTTGCTGTCTGCTAAGCCAAGTGATATATGAGCTGCCCCCCAAGTCTATGACATTCTGATGCAGAGCTATGACCTATCAAACATTTCTATTAAATGTTAAGTTTCAGAAAGATAGACTTTTTCAGGAAGACAGTTTTCTGTTTCATAGTAAAACATCGAACTTTATGAGTTTGCCATGGACACGCCCTTTGTTTTTCGGCATAGAGATGTCTTCAGCACAGGATTCTTATCAGACAAGAAGTTTGGGAAAGAATGGACATTCTTTCGTGCTGCCAGTTGGTGATGCTATAACTGTGACTCACAATAGCTACATCATTGCGATCAACCCACAATGAAGTTTGGTTGCATTACCAACCCTTAAGCATGGGCAGTCCCTGGATCATAAACAGCCTATTTTTAATGTCTATTTATTACCAAAAGCATTTGACAGTAATACAGTTAATATGTGAATAATTGCGTTGCAGATCTATTTAAGGTGTCTGGTCTTGAAAAAAGTTTATTAAAAGTTATCTATAGTTATTAGTACCAAATGATATGAAACATACAGTGATTTTGTTTTTTTAGCTATATCGCCCGTATAGATAAGTATGTTTTTATAAAAAAAATGTGAGTGGTGCTTGCTGTGGCAAAACTCAGGCCAGAATGGTGCAATGATGCCAACAAACATAATGCTAGCATGATTTAGCACAATACTAGCATGGAATTTTAATTTTTGTCTTAGACCTGTAAACATCCTAGAACACATTCAGAACAGCTAGCAATTGCACAGCTTTATGCTAAAAACACTCAGAACACCTTAGCAACACCCTGGCAACCACCCACAACCTGGCATTGTGTAGCCAACTTTTGCACATATAAGCCACCATTCATGTTTTCTTGAGAAAATGTAAAAATCTAGTTATGTATTATTATTGTGGGTCCATTAATTCACAGAAAATATTGTGTATTGTATGTAATGCATAAGTTTCACAGACAAGGCTTAAGCCTAGTTCCAGACTGAAATGCATGTTTGAGCTATCTTAACTGATAGCAACTTGCACTGACATGTTTAAAATATATCTGTGCAATTTTTTGTCTCAAGATGCACACCAGTAATGTATTTATAAAAGTTACTTATGTTCTCTTAACTAAGGCCAAGCTAAGCCTTGTCAGAATCAGAATTATCTTTATTCGCAAACACACGAGGAATTTGTTGTGGTTTTTAAGGTTCTTCTGGTACATACACGTATACAAAAAAAACCATTTAAATTAAAACTGTTAAATAAATTAACTATTAAAAATTATAAATAAATAATTACGTGTATGAATGGAACAGAAGATTTATGTTCAGATTTGAAAGATTTATGTACAGAAAATTTGCATTATTTACTTTAGATTACAGAAATTAATTGCATAACACAGGTAATAATTCATGTTCTAGCTGTTGAAGGTGGAGATGGCATGGGGGAAAACTGTTTTTAAAAACTGTTCTAGTGGTCAGGGATCCGTAGCGTCTGTCTGAGAGGAGAAGTGCAAACAGGTTGTGCCTGAGGTGAGAGGGGTCTTGATGATGTTTCCTGCCTGTTTCTTCACTCTGGAGTTGTACAAGTCTTGAAGGTTGGGCAGGTGCACACCAATGATCCTTTCTGCTGTCCTAACAGTCCGTTGCATCTGCTGGCTGCCCCAAACCAGACAGTTATAGAAGAGCACAGAACTGACTTAATAACAGCTGAGTAAAACTGTGTCATCAGTGCCTGTGGTACATTGAACTTTTTCAGTTGATGGAGGAAGTACAACCTCTGCTGGGATTTTGTCACAATGGAGTCAATGTAAATGTCTCACTTCAGGTCCTGAGAAATGTTAGTTCTTAGGAACTTGAATGAGTCCACTGCAGCCACATGGTAAGAGAGGTTAGTGCAGGGGGGTTTCTCCTGAAGTCCACTATCATCTCCACAGTTTTGAGCATGTTGACCTCCAGGTTGTTGACTGCACCAGACAGATAGCTGCTCAACCTCCTGTCTGTAAGCAGTTTCATCACCATCCTGGATGAGACAGATGACCGTAGTGTCATCTGCAAACTTCAGAGGTTTGATAGAGGGGTCTTTAGAGGTGCAGTCATTTGTCTGTGAAACTATGCATTCAGACTACTAATACTAATACTTTAGACTAGAGAGTTACTAGATTAGAAGAGACTTTGTGTGCTTGTGTGTGTGTTTAGGTGTTTGAGTTCCTGATTCGTCTGCACTCAGTGGAGGCTGCGCAGGAAGAGGAGGTGTATCCCTACATCCGAACTCTCCTCCACTTTGACACTAGAGAGTTCCTTAACGTCCTGGCACTGGTGTGCGACGCTTATTACTCAATAATTCTGTTTTCTTTTGTCTTTTAATCAGGTTTGTTTGTTAATATTTCTTCCCTCTTCAGACATTTGAGGACTTCAGGAATGACAAACAGGCTGTGGAGTATCAGCAAAGGATAGTGGACATTTTATTGAAGGTGAAATCTCTCTCTCCCTATAACAAAGAAATAATTCAGTAGTGCGATATTAAATAACATAGAAGGTAAAATAAACAAAAAAAATGCAGTGTAAACTAAAAGATTAAAAATTTAGAATGGAATAAAAATTACCAAACTTAAGTTAAATGCAAGAGAGACATCCATGGTAGCTCATCCTCCGTCTCTTATATTAGCTTTTCTACACTGTGATTTTTTTTTTTTTTTATAAATTCCATATTGGTCTGTACATGGTAAACTTATTACTGAACAAAAATAGCCAGCAAGAGTCTAAAAAGGAATATCTGGAATCAACGTCTTTGTATAAATAATGTAATAATAATATATAATAGTATAATATATAATAATATAATAATAGTATAATAATGTAATGTTAGGTGCTTAAACCAAACCAAACTAAGGCCGTCTCAGTATTGTGTTCTCTGGCTGTTTTACTGTTTTTGCTTGTTTTTTAGTGTTTTGTTAGTTTGTTCTGTTTTTTCATACAATCAGTCAATCAGTTACACCAGGAAAAAACTGTTGAACATTCAGCAGTACACATCACCAAATCTTCTACCAGTTTTAGTTATTCAGTCTTTTTGCTGAACATTGTAATCAGAGCAACAGTGTTGAAACTCAGGCACTCCGGGATGTGCAAGCGTGGAAAACGAGCCAGGGCGCTAGTCAAGCTCAGACAGCATGGCTTTTTAACTGTGCTGCCTAGTATCCATCTGGAAAAATCTCTACTTTCTACCCAACAAAACTGATAAACTCCTATCCCGGACAAATAATGATTTTTCAAATCCTACTGCTCTGTGTTTCATGGTAACATGGCTGAATAGAGCCATCTCAGACTGTGCAATACATCTGTCGGGCTACCAGCAATTCAGAACAAATTGTGATGCAGAATCAGTGGGGAAATTATGCAGTGGTGGGACATGTATCTACATCAATGAATTCTGGTGTAGAGATGTAACAGCGCTTAAAAAGATGTGCTGTCCTGAATTAGAAGTGCTCTTTGTTAACTGTAGACCCTTCTACTCACAGTGGGAGTTTTCCACGTTTATTCTTATGTTTACATTCCACCGCAAGCAACACAGTTTTATTTTGTAACTCCATAAAACTACGGTCTTCCTAAGAAATACAGTCTTTGATGGGTGTCCCACATGAGAGATTTGTCTTTATACACTCCTAGGTTCTTGTATGATTGTACATGTGTAATTTCCTGATTGTGTATAATTCAATTCAGTTTTATTTATAAAGCGCTTTTTACAATTCATTTATTGTTTCACGTAACATTTATCGTTTTATTGTTCAAGTAACATTTTCATGCTTTTTTCATGAAAAACTGATCATATTGTGGGTGTGTTTACAGTTTCAAGGTTCCTTGGAAATATTTGGTAATGACACTTTTACAAGCCATCAAATGTAACTGTATGATGCATAGATCTGGCCAAGACAAATGTAATCTGCAATGAAAGACCAATAAATTACAGTTAGGTAATAATCGTATAACTGGTGGACTGGTAATGGACCATTTAAAGGAGTGGTCATGAATGGAGATGACATTGCTGACTGACCTCCTATGACTGTTGTAACAAATTGCAAACGGGATTACATCAACAAAAGGATGTTGTTTAAACCACTATTTCTTTAAGGGAAATAGTTTAGTCAGCTCAAGGGGAAATACATATAATCAAAATATACATATTTTGTAGTACCTGATCAGCAGGAATGATGACAATAATCAGCTTATGCATTCATCCAGCGAATACATACGCGATTTTATTGGATCTAAGAAACATTATTTGTCTGGCCCTGAAAAACAACGTTTCAGGGAGCATGTAGCAACATCGCTCACCTTATTTGTGAGCACTGAGTGCAGAAACATTTAAGGGTGAATACATATGAGTATTTATTAAACTACACTACAGAGAGAGAGAGAGAGTGAATGTTAAGCCCATATAGTCAAATCAGCTAAGCATTTCTGAATGAACCATCAGTCGAATCACCTTGGAAAAGGGGCACAACTTAGCGCAAGTATTCTGTGTATAGAAACCAAATGGATGAGTATCTGATCAGTAAACGTCTTTAAATGTTTTCTACATGCAGATGGAATATACCGTCACATATCAATAAACGTTTATGGACTTTAAACGCATTCACATGCGTTTAATGTATATGAATACAGATAATGTCACTTATTTGAGTCTAAATATATACACACAATATATAACTCCTGTATGTGGATTTGCACTTTCCAGGTCATGGTGGACAACTCTGATTTCACTCCATCTCAGGTCGGCTGTCTTTTCACCTTCATGGCACGACAACTTGCCAAGCCTGATAACACACTCTTTGTTAACCGGAAGCTTTTTGACCAGGTGACACGTCTTAACTTTTCATAGTCTATTTACAGCACCTTATCTTTTGCATCAGCATTTTTTTTTTATCTGCACTCTAAATGTAACAGCAAGACAGAAGTATAAGCTTGGTAAAGACAGTTCTCAGCTTCTATATAAACAGCTCTAACACATTAGAAGTGTTATTCCTATTTTTGTGCGTAATATATAGTTCATGACTTTAATGAACTATAGGGTCCAGTTTAAAAAGCTTTAAAATCTGTCTGGACAGCTGTTCTGCTAATATCAAAGATGCCGACAGCGGTGATTACGTTTGTTTACTTTATTACAATAGTATTTTACCTTTCCTACTTTACAATATGTTTTTAGTTATATTGTTTATCTGTTAATGTCTTTATCAGGTTCTAGAGTTCTTATGTAGCCCGGATGATGAGTCTAAACATACAGAAAGACAGGAGGTATGAACACAACATGTTTAAGTGCAATTTTACTTGTTTTTATTTGGTAAAGTCATGCTGTTAAGCTTTACATGTTGCTGTGAAATTGGTTATGTCAGGTTCTTCTGGAGCTGCTGCAGTTTGGGGGTGTGGTTCAGTTTGACGAGGGGCATCTTCTTGACCTTGCAGAGAAGGCGGAGTTGTAAGGTTTCTTCCATTGATATTTAATTATACTCTAAAAGTGTGGTGGTTGAATACAATTTGCCTTTTTTAGGATTCTATAAGATTATATAGACTTTGCTTTTTAAAATGCATTATTCTTGTTGCATATCATGTTTGTACGTACGTGACTTTTGAACGTCAGTTACATACAGTAGCATCATATCAGATTACATCACAGATTGACATTTTTTAACATATATACAATTATAATATAAAAAGTCAAATGGCTATATAGTAAAACAAACTAATTTAAGAAAACCCTTAATAACATTTAATATCTACATTTAAACATCTTTCTTCACAGCAATATTACATAAAATTACATTTTTTCAATAAGCTTCTGGGGCTTTAACTGTTCTGCCTTTAATGTTGTTCATTGTGTGAAGCTATCACTTTCTGATTTTCAGCCACATATTTTGTTCATTACTATCTTTAACTTCTTTCTGACCCATTTCTTAAATGTTCTTGTTTTTGTATAATTTCTCTCTACCTTTGTTGATATTAAATGTTTTTGGTAACTTCTGTAATACTATCCATCGGATAACTCCACAATATAAGACTTTCCTGTATCAGCTTTCCTGTAGCTCAGTGGTTAGAGCATGGCGTTAACAACGCCAAGGTTATGGGTTCGATCCCAGGGATTGCACATTCTCAATGTATAGTGATCGATGTGTAGTATAATGCAATGTAAGTCGCTTTGGATAAAAGCGTCTGCCAAATGCCTAAATGTAATGTGTAAATAGTGACATCATAAGACCCTGGCTGCTCTTCAACACCATCTTCCCACATTCTGACATTCACTCCAAACTTTAGTTTACAATGTTGTCTGGTGCCATACTTATTTTTTATGTGCTTCCAGTAGCTGTTTTAGTGAGTTTGTAACTCAGTAATGAATTAGTTAAAGAGTAGTTAAAGAGGTTTTTGTAATTTAGTTGATACTGGTCTTACCCTTCGACCCATCAGCAATTGTGCAGGGAATACTCCTATATCTTCTTTAGATGTGTTCTTCAGATTCATCCATAAAATGTTTGGCTCTCTTTCATCAGCCTCAATCTGTATTATAATCTGTTTCACAGTTTGTGCAGCTCTTTCAACCATCCCACTTGATTGACCATGGTGGGGGTCCTTGGTGAACTTCTTGGAGCCTAATTGTGGGCCATTACATTACATGACTTTTATGAATTCAGTGCTCTCCTTTAGAGAGGATCCCATCCACAGCAAAAATGTCTTCACTGTAATTCCAATGTTTAAATTTCTTTTGTGACATTGTTCAGTTTCTCTGGTCAGCCTTTATGCACTGTTTCAAATAACTTGATTAGTGTGTCATCCTCTTTTATTTTCTTGAATTCTTGAATTTCATTAAATTCTTTTCTCGTCAGACACAGGCATATTACTTAACAGCATATGTACTTGAGCTTCTGTGAAATCTGTTATCTCAAGAGTTTTTGCCTCTGGTAAATATGCTCTTGTGAATGGCTTGTGAATGGCTATTCAATGGCTTGTTTTTGATTCAGAACTGACAAAGACCATTTGAGAATCTCAACCTCTCTGCCATAAACGAATTAATGAAAGCATTCTACACCAAACACTATTGCCAGCATCATTGTTGTTTATGCATGTGTGCATAGCGTTGTTCTGTTGCCATTCCCTGAAAAGCCTATGTTATATCTCCCTAAAGCAACAATGCATTTAAAAATGGCCTTTTACCAAGGCCATTTTAGATGCATTTATTTTACTCATTCCTTTAGGGTTAGCCTAACCCTAATGCATCCACAGAAATTGTTACTGGAAATTGAAATTGAAATTGAAAGAGCTCTATTTTGTAAAAGATTTGGGATGAACTTAGCAAGAAATGTTACCATCTTTCTTAAACTCTGGCATTGACGTTGCCCTAATTGCTTCCACTTTGGCCACATCAGGTTTCAGCCTTTTCTTTAGATATAATATGACCAAGATACTTTTATTTCCAGGCACACCTTAGAATTATCTTATATTGAGCTTGGTAATCCTGTGCTAATCACGTGCTCTCTCTAACACTTGTCTCAGCCTGTAATTGTGCTTATTTTAGATTTTCCCCCAAACGAAAATATCATTAATGTTTCAGCTCCATCAGTGCCTTCAAACAACTGTTGCAATTTCTTATGCAATAAATGTTCAGGTTCCAAATTTATACCAAAAGAATGACAAATAAATCAATAACATCCAAATGGTGTATTAAAAGTACGAAAACGAGAGTTAGCATCAGCCAATTTGATTTGCCAAAAGCCTGAGCTAGCATCAAGCATTGAAAAATTTTGTTTTGTCTTCACGTTTGTGATCTCTT
Organism: Botia kubotai; assembly: GCA_036877585.1. NCBI lineage: Eukaryota > Metazoa > Chordata > Actinopteri > Cypriniformes > Botiidae > Botia > Botia kubotai. Next base: position 5,016 of record JAZGTI010006980.1, on the reverse strand, counting down.
CAACAGTGGGTAGCTGGTAATGTTATTGCATCACTGCTACATTTAGTTCATGATGATCTAGACATCTATGCTCATTTAATTAAATTATTTACAGTTACTAGGTTTATCAAGATCACATGTAGACCATTTTTGGTATCTGTGAGTTTTGTATCTATTTTTGATTTCCTGAACATTTATGTTCAGTGTATTTTGATAACTTTGATTCATGTTAACATTATAAGAACCTGAAAGTTTCCACCTCATCATACACCTCTTTAGGGGGTGACATCTGCACAGTTAAAAGCCAGCGTTTAAGAAAACAAGGTCTTTTTGTGTCTTCTCTTAGTTTCTTCTTTTAGGTTCTTTTGGAACTTTCTTCAGGATGAGAATGCTGAGCAAGAAGTCGTTTTCAGCGGATCTCTAAGCTTGTGCTACGTATCTGCCTTTTCTGGTGGAAAATAGAATAATGACCTAACATTAATTTTTGGCAAAACTTACGAATATTTACATTTTTGATGTAGAGTGCTTTGTTTGTAAACAAAACGCCATGTTAATCCTCTACATTGTTTTTATACAAATAATACTAATTCAAATAATATACTAATATACAATATACAAATAATATTTAAAGCATTCTCCGAACCTATGTAATTATTCATAAACAATTCATTTTTGAGCAATATACAGAAGTAATCACAAGTGAATACAAATGAAGTTTGTTAACTAAGGGAAAACATACAACGACTAACTAGACAAAACACATTCATACAAACATAAAGAAGTGAAAGGAAAGCAAAGAATGGCAGTGGTTAAAGATTACTCAATCACATCCTAAAGGAACAGTTTTCTAAAACACCTTATTTAAAAGGGTCTCATTTAAAAGTTACACGGGGTGGGCGGAAAGGGTCAGCAACATGAGAAGTTTAGCTGGAGAGATGATACAGTGCTGGCAGTGCTGACTCAACAACTAACTGAAGTTGCATGCTGGAAGAGATATTATAACATTGTGGATGTCACACCCATTGATGATGGACTGACCAATGTAATTCTGAGTGGGAGCAAGTTTGTGTTTTTTCACTCTACACCTTATTTGCATAATTAGAGTGCGCTTTCACTATGACATAATTTTGTGTTTCAACACTTTGTTACTTCTTTGATCTTCAGATCTTTGCGAAAGGATACATTTTGTCACAATTACTACACTATTTACCAAAACCAGGACAATCACGTGATTTATCTTCTGTTCTGTTTAACACATAAACGTTGCTGTCTCTGTTTTCGCTTTACTCCGTTCATTTTTACATATTTTTTGTTTCACTGTGTTTAAATGTCTAGTCAAAGCAAACTATTTTTTCTCGTTGTTATGCATTTGCTCTATCCGTGCTCCTGTTGTTTCTGGTGTGATGCATATTTGCATATACTTTCAAGAGTAGTGAAAAGTTTATCTTAGGTGTCTCTTTTTAAAAATCCAGTTTTATTCCACAAACAAGTCTGTCTCATATAACAGATTCCTTTAAATATCACATGACTTTGCATTTTATTTTACTGCCGTATGTATGACAAAGGTCATATACATACAGGTAGCATCACAGATCAAAATTCATCATGCATCATAACAAATCTCACTTGCGCGAATTTGATTTTTTTTCCCTTTCCCAAGAAATACTGAAAATCAGAACTGTCTGTTTTTTTTACTGTTAATTAGTCAATGTTGTCTTTTTCTAAATCTTTCAGCTACCAAATCTGTGAGTTCATGTATGACAAAATGCATCTTTATGACAGAATCGTCGACTGCTACCTAAAAGACCCTTTAAGAAAGGTACTCAATCCCAGCATTTTCACCTTTTATCTGTTTTTATCTGCCTTTTATCTACATTTTTATTCATGTGCTAAATCTTTATCTCCTACTTTAGGAAGAGCTCTTTAACTACATACATAACATCCTGTCTATGCCGGGCTACAGCTCAGATGAGAAACAGTCTGTATGGGTCAAAACACTTCAAAACATCAAGGTGAGTCAAACAAGGTTTCAGATTATTCCTTCACTAGTGCACACTCTTGGTAGAGACTGCTCATGCTTGAGGCAGCTCATATCTTTAATCAGACCTCTTTCTTTTTCTCTCTCTCTGTGTCTTTGTCTCAACTTGTTCAGTCAATGGTCTTTGTTCAAATTACTTCATCAGATCTACTCAATTCAATTTTATTTTATTTATATAGCGCTTTTTACAATGTTACATTGCTTCAAAGCAGCTTTTTTTAAACTTTTATTTTTTATTTATTTTAATGTAACTTTGAAATACAAAAAACAAACATGGGGGAAAAAAACAGACAGGTCACCAGGACGTCACTTTCTTGTATCCTTCTTAGAGAATATAGTAATTTTCATAATAGGGGGTTACTCTCCCAATAGCCCCCCTCCGTACACGCACAAAAGGAAAAAGATATGATAAAAAAATAAATAACTTGAAAAAGAGGTTAATTCAAGTCTGTAGAATGCAGTCAGTGTAAGTCCGTACAGTTCAGTCCATTCAGTGTATTTTCCTTAGGTAAATACTTCACATATGGAGCAAGGAAAAAAGGGGTAAGGGCCCTCCCCACATTCACACATTCACTACACAGCACTTATACGATCTATTTTCATGTGTATTAACCATTTTGACCAGTTCTTATAAAATTTACCCATATTTAGTCTTAGCGAAAAGGTAATTTTCTCCATATCAAACATCTCCTTTACAATCGCTATCCACTATTCTTTTGTTGGTGGGTTCTCATTCAGCCATTTCTTAGTTATAGCTTTCTTACTAGCAACCAATAACAATCTGAGGAGGTACTTGTCTTGAGCATCAAAATCAGTTGGTATGTTTCCTAAATATATGGTACCAAAGCTATGATCAATCTCAAAACCCAGTATTGGTTCAATTTCAGTGATTACCATTAACCAGTAGGATTGAATTGCTAGACAGTTCCAGAATATATGAATATAATCAGCCATTGTGTTGTTACATCGTCTCCAGCAAAAAGCATTTTCTGGGTTACCATTCTGTAGATATTTTCTTTTTGGAGTAAAATCTAATCATGTTTTTCCATAAAAATTCCCACTCTCCACTGACCAGAACCAGAGGTAGCATGCTGTGATTTACATATGTTTAGCCAGTCTTCTTCCGTTAGAATTATGTCCGCCTCCTTCTCCCATTTTTCTTTAACGTATAAGGTAGAGTGAGATTTAGAAGATTGCATACTTGAATATATTCTTGATACCAGTTTCTTGTGAATACCACCTTTATATGCCTTAACAAAAACTTTAATGAGACTCGATTCAGTTCCCTCCTTACTTTTAATATTTTTATTAAAGTGATTCTTCAGCTGTAAATATCTATAAAAATCTTGTCTTATTAAATAATAGGTATCAATGAGATGTTGGAAGCTTTCTAAACCAATCTCAGACAAAACTGTACAATATGCTGTAATGCCGTTCCATATCCATTGTTTAAACCGCACATCCATCTGTGCAGGTTTAAAGTCTCTATCGTATGCCACCCATCTTAGCAGACATGCTTGTCTCTCCAGCTTAAGAGTTTTACATTCTTTAAATCAAATATTAAGAGGGACCAGTGTCCAGTTACTTAATTTATTGGAATATATAATCTTAGCATTTTTGTCCCCCAATAAGGAAGGGAGAGGAAAGTCTAGCTGGTGAAATTCTAATTCTTTCCATTTTGCATCGTAATCATTAATACACCAACAAACTAGATATTTTAATTGTGCTGCTTTATAATAATCCTCCAAACAGGGAAGAGACAGTCCTCCCTTTTCCTTTGGTAATTGTAGCGTTTTAAATCTTACTCTAGGTTTCTGATTTTTCCATATGAATCTTGAGATCATTTGATTCCAGTCATTACATTTTTTTTGGTATTTCTACAGGTAGTAATTTAAAGAGAAACAATAATCGCGGTAAAACATTCATCCTTATAATTTCTATTCGGTCATACAAACTAAAGGTTAGGGGTGTCCATCTGTCTAGGTCCGCTTTCAGTTCCTTTGTAATAGAACCATAATTAGTAGTATAAATTTTAGTCAAATTCTTTGGTATGATAACCCCCAGATATTTGATATTATTTGTTTTCCATTTAAAATTATATTTATTACGTATATTTTCCTGTGGTGAATAATTAAATGAGAGGGTTTGGGTTTTATGCAAGTTTAATTTATATCCTGAATACCAACCAAACTGCTCAAGACAAGACATGAGTTTGGGTAAGCAGGAATCTGGTTCGGAAATCGTCATAAGAATGTCGTCCGCATACAGACATATTTTGTGTTCATTTTCTTTAATTGGAATTCCTAGAATTTTTGTATCCTCTCTGATTGCTTAAGCTAACAGTTTTATGAATAGTGCAAAAAGTGTAGGACTCAAGGGGCACCCCTGACGACATCCCCGTTCCAGTGTAATTGAGTTAGAGACTCTACCATTTATTTTGATATTGGCCATTGGTAAATGATATAGCGGTTTAATAGTTTTTATAACCTCTTCACTGAAGCCAAAACGGCGCAATACTAAATACAAATACTCCCATCACACTGAATCAAAAGCTTTTTCCGCATCAAGGCTAATTGCCAGTGATTTTGAATTATTTTTGCTCATGCTCTCGAACAAGAAAAATACACGTCTCACATTATCATGCGTCTGCCTGTTTTTAACAAATCCAGTTTGGTCAGTATCAATCAAATCAGGGATTATATTTTCTAGTCTTTTAGCTATTATAGAAGCATATAGTCTATAATCTAAATTTAAAACTGAAATAGGTCTGTATGATCCACACTCTGTCTTATCTTTTCCGGCCTTAGGTATTACAGATATAACAGCTTGTTTCCAGGATACTGGGGTTTCACCCCCCTTTAGAACATAGTTAAAACATTTTAGGAGCATAGGTTTAATAACTCACTAAATGTTTTGTACCACTCTGCTGGATATCCATCCCCTCCTGGTACTTTGTTTGTTTTTAGATTTGATATTGCACTATCAATTTCTTTTTCGGT
>JAZGTI010006979.1:0-22436 GCA_036877585.1 Botia kubotai | reverse complement strand
GGTCACAGATGCGCGTATATCAATTATTTTGCACCTTTGCACAAATCCTGGACTTTAGAGCTGAAACTGTCCTTTATTTTAATGACATTTTCTAATCTGGGAACAAATAGTCGCATCACTCTTTGCAGAAATTTCATTTTTGTGATTGAGTGTGAATGTAGAAGGGGGAAAAAAAGCATGATATCCTTTTATAAAATTCATCACTGTATGTGACTTCAAAGCCATAATTTAATAAGCGGCGGTAAGCTCATAACCAGAATCCTATCAGTGTCTTTTCAGCTCTGCTTTATATGGATTAGGTCGCTTTGGCCTCAGTGTCTCCGTGTCTCTCTGACGTGTCGCGGTATCAGGGGACAGAGAGCAGAGCGGGACGCGCTCCCAGCCCCTCCTCTGAAGTTGAAAGAGCCTCTCTCTCCTTTTCCTGGATAGAAAGAGTTCAGATGAAGGAATTGTAATAGAGGAACTCAGTAAGTGGTCCTAAGTCTGTTTGAAACCTTTTCAAAGCTTCTAGTAAAGATGTCTTTATTTGCTGGAAAATTGCATGAAATGAGGGGAGCTCAAAAGAGAGAGAGAGAGAGATAATTCTGTGAGTGTTGAGAGGTGTTTGGCAAAGCCATCTTTGGACGGAGCTGTTCTTGGAAGCTCTTGCTTTCCAAAATAGTGTTAAGACTGTGATGCTGTGCTCAGAGTGTGGGTTTATTTGCAAGCGTGTACACGTTTGAGTTTTAGAACGTTTTGAGCCGCGTGCAGAAAGCTGCTAATAATCTTCTGTTGTTAGGAGCAAGAGTTTCTCTCCTAGCATGACAGGCATTTGCGGTTTAGCTGCACGCAATGAAAACAGTGCAAAACAACATATTTGTCAATTATAAAAGATTAAGTAAACACTGTAATTTAGGTATGAAAAGGGAAAGACGATAAAGAGTAAGGATAAACAATAAAAGCTTTTGCTGTATTTCATACTGTAGCAAGCAGACACACCGTGCTTGTCAATGCAGTCCTTGTGTTTTTCCAGTAAGAAGAGCTGTTTTTCAAACGTGTTCAGTTTGTGTGGCAAAACTTTTCCTGGATGTCAGTGTGTTTTGTGCATTCTGTCAGAAAGTGCTGAGAGAGAATTATGGGTAATGAATGCAGTCAGGAATAAGAGGTCAGGAGAATGTAAGCTGTGACATTTTGAGATTTTTTTGTGTGCAGCATAATCGAAATTCCAGACTTAATTTTCATATATATGCAAGCATGTTCTCTACTGATTCCGCATCTCAGAGGACGAACGTAAACTGGTTTCATTAACACGCTCGGATCTGTCTGAATGAAGCCGCAGCCTCTGTGGTAAACAGCTCTTAGAATAGCTGAATATGACTCTGATGTTTTCAGAGAAGACGACCGTGCGAGATAGAGACAACGAGAGGAAAAGAGAGAGAGACTTTGGCTGTTTAACGTAGTGAGCTGCCTACCTAGACAGTATTTTTGGGCGTTGTAGGTGCAATATCTCATATCTAGTGAGCTGCTAAAATGGGCAGCATTTTTGGCCAACATAGACACCTTGTTTTGAAATCTGGTAAGTTTACGGTTTAGGATACTAGGTGTCATAGGCACAGTTCTTCAAACGTAGTGAGCTGCCAATGGAGACAACATATTTGGGCATCATAAACTCAATAATCTGACAGTTAGTGAGCTGCCTATTTAGCATATAGGAGGAATCATAAGCACAGTGCTTTTAAACTCAGTGAGCTGCCAACATTTTTGAGCATCGTATGCTCAGAATACTTCTGTACTACCTAGAAATGCTAGATGGGCAGCTCTGTAGGTTTTTAGACACAGCCCACCAATGAGAATGCAACACTCCACATGAATACTCGGATGAGAACTCACTGGTTGTGTACAAACGTGAGTGTGTAAAAACATGTGAATCTGTTTATCTGACTGTGCGCTTGAGATGTGAGGCAGTTACATGCACGTGTGAAAATGAGAAAACCGCCAGAAGTCTGACTCTTCTCTGGCGGCGGAGAGCGCGTCTGTCTGTGCTGTTGTGTACCGCGCACGAGTGAGTGACAGAAACCTGAGAAGTTCTCACACAGCAGTGCAACACAGTGTTTAGCATTGCTGTTGTGATTCATGGCTCCGCAAATGAAAGTCAGCAGTCAGGCACTGAAGCACACACACGCACTTCCACCACAGTGACATGCAGACGGCTGGCGTTCCACTCAGGAAACTCCCGCTATGACCTGAAACGGTTGTGCTGGACAGTCATGGCAGTTACATTTTGTTACAATGCTGTTTATTCGTTACGTTACTTTTTGCATTGTTACGTGCTGTGTTGTGTTTATGAGCTCGACACATTTTGGGTTGTAAAAATGTTTCCCTACCATTTCTATTAAAATGTTTGAAATGTTGTTTTAGGAACATGCATAACATCCAGTTTTTTTTTGACGTTGTAAAACGTTATTGTTTGGTTATAAACGTCAAATATATTCAAACATTTAATAATTCTGTAACTTTTTAAAACATTCCAACTAAATAACTTTTTTTAATGTATGATATGTAACTAATGTTACTGCAAGAATGTTTTTGATATCTTTAAGCAAACGTTAACCAACGTTCTGGGAACAATCCCTGTTAGCTGGGCAAGCGCTTGTGGTTACAAGGTCAGCCAGTCATTCTGTTTACAGTAATGAGTGAGATAAACAGAAAACAGTTCGGCTGCTTGTGTATTGGCACTAATTGGCAGCGATCGACAAAGAAGAAGGAATGAAATTGACAGGTGTCGCTGAATTGTGAATGCATAATGCAGAGAAGATATAATTGAGAGATGGCTGTGTGTGTGTCTGCTCTCTCTCTCTCTCTCGTCCCCTGACTGGCAGAAGTCTGCTGTCACTGTTCTCTGTATTGTGAGGGATTAAAACACCAATTAGCTCCAGCTATGATTCATCGCACAATAGCGTCTGATCCGCATTGCCGCTCGGCTAGCACGCTCTCTTAGCGTCAGCCTCAGCTCAGAGAGGACGAGGCGAGGGCAGATATATAGAGAATGTAGAATGAGTGTGACAGATGATTACTGTCGGTCTGCGATGGAGATAGACGAGAAATGAGACACAGTCAGACTGTCACAATGTCTGTGAAGTACGCGGTGTCCTCGTATATCTGCTCGGCCACGCGTGAACGTGTGACAAAGAGATTCAGGCGCTTTCATTCCTTGTGTGTGTGTGTAATTGTCTGATAGCATGTCTTAGGGTCACACGATTCGGTCAAAAAATCATATTGCGTGGAACTGTGATTTCATGATATGATAAACAGTTAACATCACATAGTGGTGCCGTCTAAATGTGGCCACAACAAACAGGCATTGAAAAAGCGCATTTGTTGGCTTTAGGGATTCCATCAGGTTTCCAAGTGTAGTTGATAATAGTTTTTAATGTCATTCCAATTAGAAGGTTGTACGCTTTTATAAAGGTTATATAAAGGTTTTTAAAAGGTTTTTCACAGCGATGCCATAGAAGAACCATTTTTGGTTCCTTAAAGAACCATTAAGTCAAAGGGTCTTAAAAGGACCGTTTTTCTTCTCATAGTCTAAGAACCTTTATCACTACAAAGAGCTTTTGTAAAACAGAAAGGTGATATGGACGTTAAAGGTTCTTCAAGCAACCATACAGCCAAAAGTGGTTCTTCTATGGCTTCCTAAAGCACCTTTTTTAAAAGTATACAGTGACGTCTCACCATCTGGTTAAGATGGCCACTGCTGTATATGGGTCAGTAGGTTAAGACAGCATGCTTCTGTTGGCCTGAGGCGTACTTAGCTAATAGGTTGTCTGCATCTTACTGAGGAGATTATGGTCCTCTCAGGCTCTCTTTAGATTGTGTGTGTGTTTGTGTGGGAGAAATGTGTGACGCAGCAGTGCCATTTGGACCACATCTGTTCTTTAAGACCTGAGCTATGTTTGCTAAGCTTTGATGTTGGTGAATCTCTTAAACTAGACGTTTCTGGAGAAGGGAGGCTGCTAAGCACACCCGCTTAGATGCTGGTGACTGATTTTTATGCTAATGGGCCGGGTAAGGCCACCATCGTATTTCTGATAAAGCTAGTTGACTTGCTGGTTAAGCTAGTTACCAGCCCGATAAGGGTACAAGCACACCAGCTTAAATGCTGATTCAGACTGATTTAATGCTGATTTGATACTGGTGGTCTGTTAACCTCATCATCTTTCTGATAAAGCAAGTTGACTTGTTAATTAAACTAGGTAACAAGCCTGTTGAGGGTACACGCACACTAGCCACCCATTCTGGGACCAGTACCAAAAACACGACCTATGCTGGTGCTAAACCCAAAAAGCATTCACGTACAGTTAAAACATCCATGGAAGGGGTTTAAAACCCCCTTTTACATTTATGTAACATGAGTCATATTCATTCTAATCTTACATACTCTCTATGACTAATATGCAGATTGGGTCGCAGCCCTGGTGTCATCACATCCTGAGATAAACAGCTCTTGTGTTTGCATGTGTGTTTGGTTAGCGTGCGTGTTTGTTCTCCTCGTCCGTCTCTAATCACTAGATGACAGCAGCTGGCTCAGATTTTGTGCGTTAATCCAGAGGCTTGTGGGAAATTAGCATTTGGGTAAGAGAGTTACAATCTGTCACGCGTTTTAATTAGCCCATCAGCATCTGTCAGTCAGCGAGCGGACGGGGGCACCTGTCGTGTCGCGTACGAACCTGAGATATCATACGCATTTACATCTCACTTCATAAATGACTCATATGACCACCTACCCACAATTCCATCTGATAGCAGGAGTCGAGGGCGAGCGCCTGGCATAAAATAGGAGGAAACAAACAGATGGAGGTTGAAGTTACAGAAATGACAATAGGAGAATAAATGGAATCCTCGCTCAGGACAAACAGCTTGGCTTTGTGTTAATTGAGAGCTGGTCATTAGAGGATTAGTTTTCTGGATCAAGTTTCAGCGAACACCATACGGTAACACGGCAACTGTTACGTTCATTTTAAAGGTACAATCACACACACGGTGAGGTCAACGGAAAGCCTCCACAATGTGCCTCCATAATACAACCTGAGAGAACAAACGAGATGCAGCGAACTGTTGAGTGTGTTTGTTTATTTTTAGCTGACGGTGTTGGCGCGCTGCCCGTTCCCGCAGTCGTCATTGCCTTGACATCTTTCTCTGCTGCGGAAATATCCGGGAATGACAGATATTGTGAGAGCGTGTTATTAAAGCACATCATTACTCTTTCATCCCAGCAAGACGGGGCACCCGAGGTTGCTCCGATCCTTCAGGCTTGTGATATGTTGAAATGAGGCTTAGCTTTGAGAATGCTGACCTTGCGTTTTTCGGCACGCGTGCATTCGCGTGACTTATTCTACCGTCCGCGCTCCACAAAAACATCACCAAGCTCTGTTGGCTTACTAAGCATCTTGGGCAATCTCCCGGAAGGCTTATTTTGTGGAAAATCAAAGCGCAGACACAAGCTGTTTGTCTTACTATTTACATTATATTTACATGACATTTACATTTAGGCATTTAGCAGATGCTTTTATTCAAAGCAACATACATGGTGGTGAAAACAATGAAGTGATGCATCATGGGAAGGCAATAACGTGAAAAGTGCTGTGCAAAGTTACAAAATTATAACATTTGTTTGAGACGATACATGATCATGGAGAGAGAAGAAGGGTAAGAGGTTAATGTTCTTGGAATAGGGCGAGCAATTAACGTATTCCTGTCAAAATCGGTGTATTGTTCTGGGTATTGTCGGTGGTTCCTGTACTAGACAGAATGTGACACGTCAAGCTTTGCATGCAGGTTTCATTTACACCTCACACCCAATCAAACAAAGAACCAACGCATGGTCACACTTACATAGCCCACCCAAACCTGGTCTTATGGCACTGCTGTTTGGTTTCCGTTGTGTTTCCATCACATGGGTGATGCTTTAGCAACCGGGCATCACGGAACGCAGCAGGTACCGTTTATGGAATCATTCAAGATTTATCTCATTGATTCGTTCTTTTTGTTCTCTCCCCACCCCGTCTTGCAGCATGTTCTGTCCTTTCCAAACCGCACTGCAATATTTGCACACCTAATTGCCTAAAGGAGTTTCCGTGGAAACAGACATCATTCAGTCACTGACAGAGACAAAGAGAGAGAGAGAGAGGATGTGATTGAGCTGGTGAAGCAGAATGGGCTCTGTTAATAAGTCTTCCCGCTGGTTCTTTACTGACTCCGGCTCATCAGATTTTGCTGTTTCTCTACCTCACACTCATCCAGCAGTAAGCCTGACCGCAGATGAGAGGATGAAGTGACCGCACACATGTAGACGTTTGGATTAAGTTAAGCATTATTATCCACACAGCTTAAGACACCGGCTAACCCTTTAATTACACTGTCTTCCTGTGTGTGTGTGTGTGGGGGGGGACCTTTAAAAATGTTCCACAATCTTCCTGTGATCTGGTAATGAAAGGCGCAGATACGGAAGACCTAGATGCCACTAATGGCTGCAGTACATCATCATGCTGGAAAGGTCAAGATCAGCCTGTAAACACATGTAAGAACTGACAGATCAAGTGTGTGACAGGCATCGTGTCTGCTAGTGTTTGGCCGATATGGGTTTTTAATCACTGAATCTGAAGGAGAGCAGGCTGGATAATGGCTGCTATAATGCTGATGCAATATATATATACAGTACACAGTGCAGTTTAATAATAATAATTACGTATAGAAAATAACTTTAATGAATTTTCACCCATTTACACTTAAGTCTATCGTCAAGCTTTAAATGTATCTAAATCAGTCTAATGCATCTGTGTATTTACGTCAGGTATTTTATATTCGTGTTAAAATGATCCTGCGTTCCTTTTAGGTCTTTGTTCAACCAATCACTTTCTCTAAAGCGCTCTAAAGACATTTTTATGTTTTTACAAATTATGCAGAATTAATATTGGTGTTATGTATGAATCATATCATTTATGCATTACATTTACGCATTTGACAAACGCTTTAATGCGACTTAGAGTGCGTTTAAGGTGTCATTTTTTTCTGAATGTTTTAAGTATTTAATGAGAATCAAACCCACAACCTTTGCGCCGCTAGCACAGTGCTCTATTCACTGGGCTACAGGAACGCACAGATATTAGTATTAATTCTGGAAAATTCAATTCAGTAGTTCCACATCATCAAAGATTTTTCCTTCCCACAGCTTTATGCAATTCTTTATCATTATATACTCACCCTCATGTTATTCCAGTTTCTGAATGCATTGCTTTCCGTAGAACACAAAAGGCAGAATGTTCCGGACTGACAGCCTCAGTCGGCCTCAGTTTACATTGCATCCTTTTCCATACAGTGAAATGATTCGAGGCTGTCAGTCCCCATTACGCTCTGCCTAACGTGTCCTTTTGTGATCCACAGAACAAAGACAGTCATAATGGTTTGGATCAGCGCGAGAGCGAGTAAACGATGACAGAGTTTTTCGGAGGGAACAAGCGGCTCTTGCGCGCGCGAGAATTCTCTGACAAAGCTTTTGACAGAAAACAACAAGCGTACGGAGCAAAAAGAAGGTGTCAAACCAGGCCAGCTTCTCAGCGTTTGGTCACATGACCAGTTTGTATTCCATTTCCCTCTCAATCCTTACAACTCATCCCTATTGAAATCAGTAGATTTCAGCATCATCTGACATACCATAAACTCTGATGTGTAGGCGCTCTAACTCAGCTGGAGCAGCACTCGCCCAGTATTATTCCACCGGCTCACTTTACCAGTGGGCGCCAGCCTCTGTTTTCACTCACTGATCTATTGATTCTTTCCTTATTCCTTCTGCTGGCCGATCTCAAATTCACGCTACCATCTTGAACGTCTTCCTCTGTATCTACGTCACGTGCGTGTTTTTCTGATTGCTTCTCTGTATGTTATCTGTATTGTCAAGAAAACCTCACTGTCTTCTGTGTATGCTGCCAGCTGGACAGTGCTTTGTGCTGTGCTGAGCTGGTGCTGTGCTGGGCTATGGCAGAGGTTTTAAGGCTAAGTGAGTAGGTTTATTCTAACGATGGCTTTGTTATTTACACTCATCTACCTTTGCAATACCATTGTGTGCCTTTAGAGGTCTCAGTAGAGTCACATGCTCAGATTATACACTTTCACTTTAATTTACTTTTACATTTAAGCAATTAGCAGACGCTTTTATCCAAAGCCACTTGCAGTGCATTCAAGCTATGCAGTTTTTCACTACGTGTTCCCTGGGAATGGAACCCACAACTATTGTGCTGCTTACGTAATGCTCCAGCGACCGAGCTACAGGAACACTTAATTCATAGTATTGCATAGAGGATAGGAAATGATGAAGAGTGTCAATGCTGTGGGGAAATAATGCAAGCCTGGTTTAGACTGGCTTCAGCCGCTGTGCTGTAGTTTAATAAGGGTTTGCTGTGTGTTATATGGTTCTATGGTGGTTATGTTTTATGTCATAATGGTATAGTTGCTCTGATTCAACATCCAGGATGACATCAGTGGCCTGAGTGTGTGTGTGTGTGTGTGTATGTGTGTGTGTGTTTACCTAACCATATATAGGGGACAAATCTACCCAAAAGTCAGAAAAACCTGACAAATCTGAGCAAATCCTCCTTTTTGGGGTCATCCGCGTTTTTAAAAACGCTATAAAAATGAAATAAATAAGGTTTTCTGGGGGGTAGAGTTTGGGATAAACAATATAACCTAACACTGTGTATGATAATAATAGAGGTCTATGCTATGTCCCCATTTATATAGATAAGTAAACGTGTGTGTGTGTGTGTGTGTCTGACAGTCTATCCCCTTGATCCAGTCTGGCTCTGTTACATTGGTAACTGGCTTTGGCAGTTCTGTTGTTTAGGATCAGTGGCGTGTGGGTGGGAAGGGGAGCAGCAGATCACCTGGTTTAATGGGGGGCATGTCTATAACAGAGCCCTGAAATCAAGACCTCTGCTCCAAATTGACTTTTCAATGATAGCACATCTTTCTGCCTCACTAAAGCTAGCGATAGCACTACGATTCAATGATAGCACATCTTTCTGCCTCACTAAAGCTAGCGATAGCACTACGATTCAATGATAGCACATCTTTCTGCCTCACTAAAGCTAGCGATAGCACTACGATTCAATGATAGCACATCTTTCTGCCTCACTAAAGCTAGCGATAGCACTACGATTCAACGATAGCACATCTTTCTGCCTCACTAAAGCTAGCGATAGCACTACGATTCAATGATAGCACATCTTTCTGCCTCACTAAAGCTCTGCTTATCAAGTGCTGCAGTGACAGTCTTGCCCACGAGAATTACATTTGCAAACGTGCTGCACCACCTATGCTGGTGTTAGGTGGTAGACAAATACATTTGACCTCATTGCATTTTTATTGCGAACGCTAATCAGTGAAGGGTTGCTTACATACAGTACCTGTCAGTCAGCCAAAGCATAAAAACAAGGGCTTTGAACTTTAAAGGGGCACTCCACCCAAAAATAAAAACTATCCCATAATTATTCACTCTCAAGGCATCCTCAGACGATACAGCCAAAATGTTGTTTTCTTTCACAAACGTATCGTTTTACTTCAGAAGACATTCATTAACAAAATGGATTACTGTTGTGATGGGTGGATGCTGTTTTGGGATCGTCAAAATCTCAGGCACTATTCACTGGCATTTTAAACTGGGAGGAGACGGGATATTATTTAAAATAACTCTGATTGCGTTCAGCTAAAGGAAGAAATTCCTAAACACCTAGGATGCCTTGAGGGTGAGTAATTTACAGGATGATGTTCATTTTTGGGTGGAGTGCCCCTTTGAAGGAAAATAATCATATGCTTAAGAAAAACAACACCCTTCGATTTAAATTTGGGCGTATTTTGGATGGATAGATGGATGGATGGATGGATGGATGAATATAGTTAAACTGATGGATAAATAGACAGACCGACAGACAAACACCAAACCAACCACTTGGATCACACAAGACAGATCTCAACACCAGGTGTAAACAGGGCCTGTCATATATACAGCATATGCACTACAGTGAGCTACAGTGTACAGTGTACAACTACAGTGAGCGTCCGAATCGGCCTGTCTGTGAAGGCTGTGAGACGGGCAGCATGTTTAACTTGGTGCCGTTTCCGTGTGTCTCTCATCAATGCACTCAGGCTTGTTTACCCAACCATAACAAGATGATGTTTGACACCCTGTGACGAGCAGAGGGAACTTCACTTTGAACGTCTCTCTCTCTCTCTCTCTCTCTTTCTCTTTCTTTCTCTTTCTCTCTCTCTCTCTCTCTCTCTCTCTCTCTCTGGCTTTGATCTGTTAAATGAAGTCAGCCGCATCCCGAATAGCACATTAAAGGAACACTCACCTCCTCAGATTAAAACGACGCACAAATTGCGTATCAATTAAAGTGACTGCTCGCGGCTCAGGGCTTGATGATGCGACCATCAGTTGCTTTAAAGAGCTTTAATGCGCGAGGGTGCGGATGGGGACACTTGATATATGATATTAAGTAAACAGGGTAAAGGTGAAAGATAATGTATGCATGCAAGAGATAAGATAAGAGAAATCAGAATATTATAAAATGATCTGATTACGTGACTGGATTACGTGACGCTGTTACACCCATGCAGTCGACACATACTGTACGAGCTATTGTGTTCATGAGGGCACGGGTTCGAATACCTCATGTCGCAGTCAAATGAACCATTTACCCTCCCGCGCTTCTCTGTCACTTATATTGTAAAGTCTTTTTGGGGAGTTAGATATAGAAATAAAAAGCTGGATGCACACCGGACTGGAGATGGCATGCGCATGTGTATTGCGTCAGACAACACGCAGGTATTGCGCACAGCAACTGTCGGCCTGTGCGTGCGTGCTAAAGTTCAAAGTCAGTCCATGAGAGTAATTCTAGTCACCGTACAAACAAATTACCATTTTTCACACTTGCAAAGAGCGTTTGCAGGTTGGTGTTGGAAAAAATAACTAGAAGATTAGAAAAAGTGACATTATTCAGTTTGTGTGTTTGTAGCCTAGAGTTTCAACCCCCAAAAAGACAAACTTGTAACTGTAAAAAGTATCTACATTAAGTTGAGTGTCTGGTTGTCAATGACTCACGCTGTACATATAGTGCTTGTTCATTCATAGACAGCCATTGTGAATTTCAGGCCTTCCTGTGCCGCCCAACATGTTCCGTGTGTGACGGACAAACAGAGCAGAACACTGAGTTCTTGTCTTGAACGTCACATTTATTTATGACTTTGATAAAAGTATGTGGACGGAGGCGATTACAGATAAGAATAAATTCTTTGCTCCTCTGATTGCACACCACGGCTCCAGTTTATAATATGTTATGCAAGATGTTATATAGTAATTCCTGTATCGACTTTGGTCTGTCCTTGAGTTTAAATGTTGATCTTGTAGAATCCCAACCTGTCCTCTTCAGAGAACAATAAATGTAAATTTGTAAAACACTTTTTACAGCCCTTTATACAATTCTTATACAATATTAATTTCAATTTCATAACAACAAAGTGGACGTATAAACCGCCAGCTCAATTAGGGTTCAAATAATAAAACACGCAGCAAAAAACTGTCTCCATCAGTATTTTTCTGTTGTTTTATAGCAGAAACGTCAAAACATCGTAAAACAAAGATAGATTTACTCAAGAGAGCCAAAGCAGATAACCATGTGTGGAGCTTTCAGAAAATATAGTCTATTTTTCTTTCCCCGTTGGAATTGTTTTTCTTGTTTTGAGCTTTTAGTTTATATATAAAACTAGTGAAAACGATTTGCCAGTGGGAAAGATATATTCTCTGAAGCCAAGTCGACAAATTGTGAAATGCTGTTTGAGAATGTTGCTTTCCGACTAAATGGTAGACAGACAGGGTAGACAGGCAGGGTAGACAGCCTTTTCCTGAAACGTTTTTTGTTACGCTGGATGAAAGTCTCTTCACATCTTAATAGCAAACACTAAATAAAGTGGTCTAAACACATTGATATCTTATGTGGATGGTGCAGGACCCTTAAAATGTTTGTCCAATCATTGCAATCTGTCCAAAAGCAACGACTGGATATCCAGCTTGTCTGTCAAGCTATGTATTTTCGCACTTGCTCGCACTATTGGAGGAGGCGTGGCTTTGGAGAAAGCTCTGTAGGGAGGGCGGGACTTAAAGCTAGCGTGTCATTGCTAGCCTCTCTGTAATTGGCTATTTTGTGAAAAGACAAAACATTTAAAAAAGAACAATGTTTTTAGACATTCATCCAACACGTAATCTTGGCTCTGTACATATTCACAACTTTCAGTTCATGTGATAATACTGTATAACCTTGTTTGGCAGATGTTAGCCGTGGTAAACGGTTTTCACCAGAGTATTGTTCACATTCAGAACACCTTGTCGAGTCCCGTTGGGAAGTGCAGCTAGTACTCGATTCATTTTCTCCCTCATTTCCTTTTCCCGTCGGTTCCACTCTTCCTCCAGCCTGCAGTACATGTGAAGAGAAAAGTGCCATCCTCCGTTCTCCATCAGAATGTCCTCCACTCGGTCCAGAAGACCAGAGACCTGCTGTCTGTCCTGAGGAGCCTTGTTGTTCAGGACTCTGTATCTATACCTGCACTTTTCCAGAAGCCACTGGAGATCCTCCCCAGATGCTTGGATGTGATCCTGTATGCTGCTGTCTCTCAGTCGGTCCCCCAGCGTGAACACGACCATGGCGTGTCTCCACACACCTTCTGTGAGGAGCTCCATGCGTTTCTGTAGGGCGGCCCTCTCGGCGTGGCTGAAGTGTAGTATGGGAATCACCAGGAGAACGGCATGGGGTCCAGGCTCACACATTGACAGGGCGTTGTGAAGAGCCACTTTCTCCTGTTTAGGGACCATGTTCTCATTTGTGCTCCATCCGCAGGCATCCACGACCATTAGCGCTCGACCCTCAGATGGTCCACACGCCACAGCGCTGTCTGCCCCACCCCATGTATCGAACGCGTCCCTGCCTAGCAGCGTGTTGCCCACAGAACTCCTTCCTGTCCGCTTCTGACCCACGATTAGCAGCCTCAGAACCGTGGTGACAGGACCTGTTTGAAACCAGGTGTGGAGGAAAACAGTAGCATATTTAAGTTTGTACTTTTAAACAATGTCCCTGCTAACAGTTGTACCAAGGTTTCCTTCATTTTTCCGTTAGATAATAAATAAGCTCTAGGAACATTTGAAAGTGTTGTGTTCATGGTTTTGCTTGGTTATGAGAACATTATTCAAATTTTTTTAGCATTAAAAAAGTACTAACGTTACTACAAGAGCTTTTTCATAACTTTGAGAGAATGTTGAGAGAACATTAGCCAACGTTCTGAGAACATTCTGTTCCCTGTTAGCTTGGGTCACACAAGCTAGCGAGCTGTCATACTAAAGGTGTATATGAGCTGTGATTCGGCCACCACAGGTTGTCAGAGGAGTGCTGATATTAGTACAGTGATAGTGAGAACAGCGACGATATAGCTTTCAACACATCTCTAAACAAACAAATCAACATTAAAATTTGTATGTTTTATATTTGTTGTGTAAATAGATGTGTTAAAACAGACCCACATCTTCACTAAAAGAGTTAAAGTGGCTTTAATTGTTCTCAAACGCATTTAGAAGTTTTACTGTACTCTGTTTAGCCATTTGGTCAGTAAACACTGAAATTTGTTTACTGAAATTTGAAATCTGTTTAATTACAACCATTTAAAGCTTACAGACGGTCGGTCTACTGCTGTACACATTTTACAGTCTTACCGTTGTTTGTTCTGTTCCCGTTGTCCATTTTTGACAGTAGTTCATTCGCTTTTGTTGCACTTCACATCCATCCGACAGATCGTTGTGCGGGTATGTGCCGATGAATCACTCATCATCGTATTTACATGGAAGGGGTGTGGCCAGAAAACTCCTCCCAGTTCTGTCACAGTTGTAGATAAGCTTCTGTGTGTATCTGTCGCCATTGTCAGTAGGGTTGTAAAATATTACAACATTGTGTTTGTATTGATTCGCTAGAGTTATAATAGTAAAAGACTGCATATTTTTAGCACTGAGCATTGTGATTATGGTGTCATTTAAGTCAGCAGACAGAGTTCTGTGTTTTGCGGTCATATGTTGGTGAGGAAGTGACTAAAGTGAAGTGTTTGTTTTGGTTAGAAAGTCACATGGCTGATATCTGTTCCGTAAGTAACATGTCTGAGTCAGTGCCAGAACGTGAGCTGACAACATCCTCGTTCCACAGCAAACACAACAAATACTGTCTCGGTGAGAGTAAGAGTGAGTGGTAAATATCATTTTACCTCACTGTGAGGACAAGCTTGTCCTTATGTAAGCTCAAGCTTGTAGTAATGTAGTTTATGTTCTCGCTCTTTCTCGCCAAACATCTACGTCATGAAAACAGAAACCATCATACTGATTGAACTTATTCCGTAAAGAGGCCTAGACCAACTCAAGCCTTGTGATGAAAACTCCTGATAAGTTTTTTTTATTAGAACCTGTAGTGCAAAGAATCGTTTAAGAAGCATTCTTCTTAAATGAACCGTTTTTGGCTCCCTCTGTGCATAATTTGCTTAACGTTCATTATTAAGTCATCTTGAGAACTAATAAACCGTTTGAAGGCTTCTGTACTCTCTTATAATGTTGCATGTTAAAATCTTTGAATGAGATTGTTTGTCATGTGGGAATGTAAATTTTAGTCAAAAATCAGATGGCAAATGGTGCAATTTGACTATTTGTAAACAACCTAAAGCTGTTTTAGCTGTTTTTTTCTGTAGACCTGCGATGTGACGAATGCATTTTGAACCGTACAAATATCCCAGTTTCTGAATTAATATGAGATGATACAAGCCGCATGTACAGTATCATAATTTAATAAATATGAAAATGCAGAGGGAAATATGCTTTACAGATGTGATGGCTTGACAGTAACCATTGGCTCTAAATCTGTGCTTGAGCAATAACTGTTACCGAGAACTGTTAAGTGAAATGGTTTCTTTAATAGTGATGTTAAGATTAATTTAGCGCACATTTCCACGCTTTATTACTGGTAAATGATTGACTAACAGTCATGCTGAGCAGTTGTAAGGGCCCATGGCATTGTTTTGATTTTTTTGTGGTGTTTTGACACCCCAGCTAACTTCCTTATTTGTTTAATAAGGATGTGTGACTGCGTCACAATGATGTGATGTGTACTGCAGTCGCTTGTTTATACTACAGATGCATTTAAAAGCATGCGTGTTTCAGGTTGTTGTGTTTTATCCTGAGAGTCACAACTCCTGTCATATAGTGTGTCTGCATCTGACTGTGAGAGTTTTTGTACTGACAGATTTATTTTGTCCTGTATGTGTGTGTGTGTGTGTGTGTGTGTGCAGAGTTTCATGTTTTCATGTTGTTCCTGCAGGGGGACCAAATTTGAAGCAGCTTATTATCCTCTTCAAAATAATAATGGCTCCCACGGTCACATACTCCTTGTGAGTTTGTGGGGGAGGCGAGGAACACATCAACACACATGAATACACACTCACTTCGTCCTGTTTTGTCAGTTTCATGGTTAATTCTTCAGATTCTTAAAGAGATTGTTCACCCATATACTCATATATATTATAGTTTTCAGTTACTCACCCTCCTGTTGTTCATTTACATTTATACATTTGGCAGACGTTTCATCCAAAGCGACATACAGTACATTCAAGCTATACATCTGATCAGTATGCGTGTTCCCTGGGATTCGAACCCACAACCTTTGCGCTGCTAACGTAATGCTCTACCAGTTGAGCTAGAAAAAAACTCACTCAGGCTTATATTTATTTACTGAATGAGATTTTCAGTAATAACATTCTTTCTCCTTCCAGGCCCAAACACTGAATTTTCAGAAAAGGTACATCATAGTGGCAGGGTCACAGATTGTAGGTGCCAATATGGAGCCTGTTAGTGTTGAAGGTTTGAGATGTGCGTGATGTGTCACGCTGAGTGCCGCTCAATGTTGAGGCAGTGAGTGCTTTGGCAGCTCATCTTGGTTTCGTATAGGTTTGCTGCTTCATTTATTATGTCTTATACAGTACAGACCTTCTCTGTGACTGCATTATTTGGTCTAATGCATCTGTTGAGTACTGTATGCACCAGACATAATCGTCAGCACAGCATGCACACCTGCAGGAGATGCGTCATTAGCTTAACTCATCAGATGCTTGTGTTCCTTTTGTATGCTCGTACAGGGAGGTCAGGTAAACTTATGCGCTTGTGTCGATGTGCCTGTGACTTACCACACAATCGTGATTGTTATCAAACAGCATGAACAGCGCAGATGTCTCGTTCCGGGAGGACTCAGTGCATGAGGCATGCGAGGGACCGGATGATCGCATCTTAGTATCGTCCATCTCAGCCAGAAACGTCACAATGCTGACGCTCATGGGCCTTTATGTGTACTGACCACATAAAACATGCATTAGTGCTGCATAATGCATGATTCTGAGAAACGCTGCCCATTTTCTCAATCACGATCCAAAGTCACTGTTATGCGACGTCGCATGCACTGCTCAGGAAGAGGGAAATGCAGCGTTATTTGCAAAGTGGACGAATCCACGCAGAACGCAGTTGTTGCAGCATTGATTCTGGTTTAATGCCTTAAGGATTTTCTCTCTAAATACTAGATGCGCAGTTTACCCAAGTTAATCATGCAGAAAAAACACTTAAATGCAGCAAAATGGAACAGGAAACAAATTGTCCTTTGCGGTCAGTTATTAATATCAGCGACTGCACAAGGACGGCCCGGGATTTGTTTTGCCAACAGCTGTGTTAATGTAGTCACATTTTAACAGTGAAATTATATGCTAATTAAAAACCTAATATTGTTTTTGTTTTCTACATTGTTTTGACAAGTATATAAAAATATGCTGCGAAAAACAGTAAAAAATGAAAATGTTGGCAGGGAAAAAGTGACCCTGCCTGTGAAAACACAGCTAAAGTCATTTTTTTGTGATTTACTGTTTTCTACATAAAGATTATTCTGTGAAAATATAACCTGATTAAATCCATGTCAAAGATTCAGATCAATAGAATTAATGATTGACATTAAACTTTGATGATCGTAATCTTATATTTTGTTTAAAACTAGCCTGAATTTCCTGGACAGGGTCACATATAAATATCTGGGTAGCAGAAAAATGCTTATCATTGAGGCCTGGACGGTTATAAACTCTGAGACAGATGAACGGGTCACATACGTTCCTACTGGGATTTGGGTTCTGCAGGACTCGTGAGTGATGGAGCTGAGAAATGTTGAAGGCGGGGAGTGGATGCTACTTGTCCTAAATGCTCCAGACATATTTGTCCTGCAGAGACACTGATAGACACGGCACACTCATAATCTGCCCAAGGTCACCCGCGGTCGTATCTGTGTACTCGGCCAAAATCCCAAAGCAAACAGTCACAAATCTATCTGTACCCCCTTTAATCTCACGTCCCATGCTCACCTCAGCGAGGAAAGCTATTTTAAGATCTTTCCTCTAAAGGAAAGAAATAAAATTATAATGCTAACGAGCAAGTTGCCACATTAATATGGGAATCATTCAGGTTCTCCTGTTTAAGATGGAATACTAAGTGTGGGAAGCTATGAATCTACTGCTGGTTCTGTTCATTTATAGCCCACAGAGTCTACAGAGACAACATGTCTGGTATTCCTGCTGCGACCCCATGATTCATCACCTGAGGCAGACATTGGCATGTGGTGACTCATTAATGCCTCAATTTGACTATTATAAGAGTGTCTAAAAGTCAGTTCACCTGGTGGGGCACATAAACGGTTTCCTCTTCTAGAATTCGTTCTAGAATTTCGCGGCTCTTGTGAGCCTTTATGCTAATTGATCCTCGATTAGCCCGAGGATGTCAGGTAGCGCCATCTGCGTCTGCTTGATACATTATAGTTGAGTTTTCAGAGGTTACGCTGGCTTCAAAGCTTAATAAATGAGCGTTAAATGGTCTCATACGTCTCGGCTATTTGCGCACAGAACAGTACAGTCAGTCTTTGAAAAGACAGCATGCGTTTGATGCTTGTGTGTGTCTTTCTATCCGTCTCTGTTTCTCTGCTTCTTCAGGGCTACTGGGAAATAGAAGCTTGTGCTACCAACTTTGTTAAAGTGCTGCTGGGAATCTGTAGGCTGGTGGTGTGTGTTTGGCTGCTACATGTGTGTTTGTGTGGGTGTGCGTTTGACTTGTATTGTTTTTACCACATGTTCTTGGTTAAACTTGCTGTTTTACTGCATAAAACAGACCAGGCCCTGTGTTTGTATATAGTGCTGACTAAAACACGTTTTCAACAACATGCTGTCGTTTTTGTAAAAATGCACGTTTCATCGTGTTCTGCCTGGTCGTCGTACATGCGACCCAAAGAAGAGGCCCCATCCTCATCTGAGCCCCATTCTAAACACAGGTCCAGCCTGTGATGAATCTGTCCATTACAAACCCATCCGTTCCTGTGAGAGAGCTTCTTTTCCCCTGTGCTCCACCCTCTGCAGACTCCTGTCATCATGACAAAGCTGTTTACCTGGTTTCCCAAAACCCCGCCGCGCCTGTTCGGCCGCTCACCAGTTTTAATCTCTTGCAAACTTCGTCCCAGATTCGAGCTGGGAACTCTGCTGGAGTGATCCAGGGAAAGAGGCTGGGGACAGACGCCTGGCATCTGCCACGATCAATATTCAGCTGCAATCCATTTTGTTGGGTTTGTGGGAACTTGGCGGCCATTGCGCATGTAAATGGAGGCATGGCTGGGGATCCACGCTGCCTGAAATGGATCCCAGTAGTGCGTCTTGGACTAGATGGCCTCTAATGTTTTTTGGAACGTTGCGGGTAGTGATAAACATGACTTGATACATTAACAGATCCAGTGATTTTGGATCCACAGCGTTTTTATCTTGCCGGAGAGCTTTATAATGTGTGACTGTCTAAACAAAGTTGCAGGGATATTAAACCACAGATCAGTTTAATACAAATCCTATTAAAGGGATAGTTCACCCCAAAAAGTGCCATCATTTACTCACCCTCATGTCATTCCAAACCTGTATGACTTTATTTTGCTTGTTATTTTGATATTTTGAGAAATGTCGCAGTGATTACGTGTCCTTACGGTGGAAGTCAGTGGGGTTGTTTGGTTACCAACATACCTCAGAATATCTTCATCTTCTAAATGATGAAGGATCATTTTTAGGTAAACTATCCCTTAAACAGGAGAATCTCAGTGATTCCTAAAACCGTATACCAGCGAGTTTGCATATCTAATCTAAAAATATCAGAATAATATCTTAATGTAGTATTTCATTGCAGCTGTGACTGTGTCGAAACTCGTCTTCCTTCTTCTAGAAGATTCTGGTCTGCAGCTCTCTGAGGAAACTCCCGGAACATTTTAATTTCTGTAAGCTGATGCAAATTCCCCGCTGCGTCGTCAGCGGACGCGGCGAATTGGTCTGTTGATTCATTTATTTAGCTAATTGAAACATAATAGCACAATTGTCAGGTGGTTTATGAGCAATTGTTGGCCAGTGCGTCACTGCATATTGAGGAATGTGTTCTTTTTGCTGCGCGCCCGGCCCAGCACGCGCGTGTGTCTTTTGAAGCTGCAGGGGTCAGGCGTGCTGACCTCACTGTGGGGGCCTGTGCATAGATCGCAGCCTTAGGGAAGAAATGACAGACATTGATCGAAAGAGTGAGACGTGCGAACGTCAAAAGACGAGTCCTCGGCTTCTGTCCATTTGCTGACCTTTTAAAGTGCACTTCCAATGGAAAATGGCAGCTTACAGGATGAAATTTAAGAGGGGAAATACTTCAAAATATAACTGAAGTTATCAGAGTGGCGTGTAAGGGTGCTTCAGGAGGAGTGTTGGTTTTCATTGTTTGCATTTGTCAGTGGCTCTGTCTGAAACAGAGTATTAGCGCACTGCTCACTGCATACTGCGCACTATGTGCTGTACGCTGCCTGCTGTTATTTGTTATTTTACATGGAATTTGAAAACGCATGCAGCATGCGGTGATGAAAGTTGCGAACAGTGGTGCGCAACGTTGCTGTCGCATGAACTCGCTGGTCTGGCGTATACAATTCTGTAAGTGTAATATTGGGGTATCTCAGAAGGATGCTTGATTTGCATTTTTAATCCCATGTTTGTGTATAAATGTCCTTACTTTGGTAGTCAAATAATGAGCCGAGAAGGAGATCCTTGTCACACTGCATTGCATTGTGGGATACGGTATCTAGAGTGTATACTGCACATCCAGTACATTTAGATGCAATGGTAAAGGCCTTTCTGCGCATACAGAAAGTGGACATAGTGAACAGTTTTATTACAAGTATTCTGGTAGTGTGCCATTTCAAACACACCTATTCATGTATCACTATCAGCGTGTACAACATGTTTCAGTATAATCAGTCTCTATCTCTCATAATCAGTCTCTCTCTCTCTCTCTCTCTCTCTCTCACTCTCTCTCACTTGTTGTTCAGTTTAGATACTGTACAAAACAGCCCCATATTATAAAGCCACTTACGGCCACGTGCAGATTGCATGAAACATGCGTGTTCAGCCCATTAAATAAACTTCATGTCCTGAAGTAATACCAGCATTAGACTTAGTCAACCACTCGGCTAAGTACAGTAAAATCCCCTGTTACATAATTGAATTATTAATAATGAAAAAGTACGTTTTTATGACTCACCGCTTTCAAGGGCATTTTAAGCCTTCTTCATTACTGCAGCCACAACAGCTTTTAAACTGGAGTAAAACCCCGTCATAGATCATAGTTTGGTAGCATATGGTGAATTATGATGAATCTAAATGTAATTAATGGGCATTGTGCCCGATTCAGCGAAACAGTTCAGCTTTCTAATGCAGAATCTTTGAGAATGTGATGGAGTCGAGGCGATGTTTGTACCCACAACCGAGCGAGTGTATGCAGTGTGCAGTGTGTGTGTGTGTGTGTGTGCAGACAGAGCTGTTAACAGGCCCGGCTGCTGTTCTTCGCTTTGGGTGTTACACAGTAATGATAGTCTGTGTACTTTCTCACATAGTCTCTCATTCTGTGGGCGGATCTCTTGCTGCAGATCTTTCAATTAATCAGCCGTAGACATTAATCAGTTCGGCATGATTTAATTAAATTACTCTGCCGAGTTTGATCTCCAGACGCAGGCAACGGCCTCATGGCTTCTTTCTGCGGCCTGACGCGGACTTTTCCAGAAGGTTTTGCGTACCACCTCGAAAGTCTTCATCTGGAGACCCCCACACCCCTGTGTGAGGCTCAGCGCCACTACGGCACCCCCTCTGATGACGTAGGGTGAATTAAATCTGCAATCCTTAATTTTTGGGGTAAACTGAACAGAAACCAGTTATTGCTCAAGTACATGACAGATCAGTGCTCAACACAATCTTATTTTACCTGATTCACAACGATATGTTTATAATAATGATTTATAATATTGTAATGAAAAGTACATAAGTAACTTGTAGTTCTATTTATAAACAGAGGCGGCGCTAGAGAGGCAAAGTTGCAGCTTTGTTGGATTTTACAAAATGTGACACTTTGATATTTACATACGAATCCCTAATAATGAATATAAAAGTGTGCGGGACAGAAATAGATGTAATTCTCTCTCTCTCCTTCTCTCTCTCTCTCTCTCTCTCTCCCTCTCTCTCTCTGCACCAGAGCTCATTTATAAGAGACTAATGGTGCAGTTAGTGATGTGAGAGGGCCAAAACCTGATGATTTGTCAGAGCACCGTTAGGACTCCCGACTGATGCTGTGCAGAGTTTAGGGCTTGCATCATGGTTTCATTATTCCTGGTACAGAAACTGAACATTTTGTTTGTCCGCAGGCACGTTTTGCTTGACCACCGTGATTATAGATCTGGAAAATCCGATCGTTTTTACTTTTTTAGGTCAATTGTGAAATTGTTGTTAAATACATAGCGAATCAAAATATTTCAAAAACATTTAAAAAATATTTACATGTACGCATTTGGCAGACGCTTTCATCCAAAGTGACTTACATTGCATTATACTATACACTTGTTTTTTTTACATTGTGACATTTTAATGACATTTTACCCTCCTATTACTGCAGTATAAAGAATCTTATATTGTGCATGCAGTATTTATAGTACTTTGTTATTTATGTTTTATAGTGTATAGTTTATTTGTGTATAGTATAACAATCTAAATGTAAATTAATTTGGGTGGACAGTGTACTTGATTCTTATTCAAGTATTGTCACAATAACATAAGTCCTAAAGTCTTAAAATAGATTTCGGAAATAAAATCGCTGTCTAGCGCTAGAGTCTATTTTCTCAAGCATTTTATTAGTCTGTTCTGAGCGTTTGATAACACACACGATGGCGTAACGTTGACATATCACAGCCTTGTAATCAGATTTATTG
>JAZGTI010006978.1:0-22436 GCA_036877585.1 Botia kubotai | reverse complement strand
CAGGTACCAGTCCATTGGTCAGGAATTCCTCTTTATTTACTTGTCAAAGGCGATTTTCACTCGCATTATCTAAGAACACACAAACTAATAAAAAATTCCTTCCCCAGTGGTCACATACCTGTGATGCATGGACGGCCCTGCGGCTCTGGCTATGACAGCGTAGAGAAAACCAGCGAGCACCTGATCTTTTTCACCTGAGTGACATGCGTTTCTTTGCTTATATGTCAGGCCATCCTGGGAAACAAAGTTATAAGAGACAGTAAATGAAACACACACACATAACATAAACAGCTTTCATAAGATATCTTACACTCTGTGGGGCTTTTCATTTTACACAAATTGTTAACCCCGCGTCATTCCTATACCCTGGATTAACATAACCTGGGTTATCTTGTTCCGTGTTTTGCACGATTTACACTTTACCCTGGGTTAGTAAATAATCCTTGGTAATTAGGTACGACATTTCACAATGTACATATGTAATTTCTGGTCTGAGGTTTTCATTTGCATATTCATAAACTTGATAACGTTGATTGAAAAGTACAACAGACAACGAGCAAACGACCTTTAATAACTGCCTGTTCAACTTTAGAAACGTCGCCACGTCCTAAATTTGCTGAAATGCACAACACAACACAAACCTCTCCTGTAAACGCATTTGTAGCTGTTGTTAAAATATTAACCTTTTCCCCGCCAGAAGCTGAAACGCACACATTGCGTGAACGTATCTGTTTCCGACAACTCATGCATATGTAATTAGGTAAGGACTAGGCCGTTCATGATTGGCTGTCTGTTGCTAGACGTCTGTCGTAAAATTCTAGCGCATTTTAGACTGTAAATATTTGTCCCCGGTTCGTAACCCATAATGTAAATCGGCGCAAACTCCATTTCAAAATGACAAGTGTGAAACGTTGCATTGCTTGGTTTTAAAAGTTGCTGTGTTATAAAAAGTTAAGCTTATTTACAGAACCATTAGGATTTTTTGTCGTTTAGATTTTGGGGTGTATTTTGGGAAATTCATTCATGTTAATTCTGTTTTAGAAATACGTGATGGACAACCTGTCAATAAATAACTGGTAATGTACACTGCCTTTATTTCCTCATGTCCTCTGTTTCGCCCCATTCTTCTCTCGCTCCTCTTCTCTTGGGGGTACTGAAGGAAAATGACCTGCATGTGTTCATGACCTTAGTTTGCAGCTGTCTGCTTTTTACAGTATGTAGCAAAACTGCTGAGCACAAACTGGGTAACAATGATACAGTCAGTATTCTGGGCAACTTTTAAACAGAATTTTTACACTATTTGGTGTTTGTAATAAAAATACCATTTGTAGACAAAAATAAAATCTGTTTAATAATACTAATTATACCCATGATCAATATATATCATATTAACTTGAAAAATAATACACTGACGCATGGTAATTTAGATTTTTTTAATTAAATGCAACACGAATGCAATAAAATTAAGATAAATAACATGTTTTAAGAGTGGAAATATCTTAAGAGTTATATTTCTCACAAGGTCAAAAAAAAAGAACATCCACCATTAAAATCAGTTCCAAGTGGGTCTCAAATTCAGGTTACACAATGATTCCATTTCCTTTGAGGCTTGGCCAACTTCCTGGCACGCTGGTGGTGCCAGTATCACCATAACAAGAGTTTGTGTCAATCCAGTGTTTGTTTACAAAAATACCATTTGTCTTTTTTCTTTCTTTTTCTTATTTTTTTATAGACCCAGAAAGTGACGTTACATTTATTTTCACATCATATTTCTTAAAGCTTTAGCTTCTGCAGTGTAACAGCAACAATGTCATAAAAAAGTAAGTCATCCTTTAGGATTGAAAGGCATATCCTTTTTTCACAATTCCAACACGGAACAATCTGTACAGGCTTGCATATTGAACAAATAAGATTAACATTGACAATGGTAAAAGAAACAGAACAATTTTTGGCAAAGCAGGAAGAAAAGTGACAATATTAGAGGCAATAGATTTGATCCGTTTTAAACTGCCCTCACTCACAGGTTATGATTGTCCTTCATGATCATGTGACATAGGAGGAGGAAGTGCTGAAAAGTTTTGTCCACACTTTGCGTTCTCTTACCCACTCCTCTCAAAAAAATCCTGGCCAACACATTGCTACAACGGTTCCAAAACGTACTGAGAACGTTTCGGGCAACACAAAAGTGTTTTGAAAGCTATCTGCAGAATTAGCTGTTAAAAACATTGCAAGTGCCCCAATTCATGATTCATTCTACGTATTTATTGCAGTTGGTTGTACAGTAATTCCACAGACACACTTTGGTTTGACATTTCAGAGGCCAGATTTCTTCAGTCATGTTTGTTTTTGTATGTATTTCAGGATGGCCATGCCACCTCTAATGTGTTGTATGGACCTGGTAATACTGACTTCAGAGTGTCTTCAACACAGATGAGAGTTTGTTTGTTTGTTAGCACTTTAACGCCATGTCAGCTTCCATTGCGAAAACAAGTTAAAATGTAATAAAAAGGTAAGCACAGCTGGGAACTTTTTGTTTCATTTGTTACCGAATAAACACATTAAAAAGACAATGCAATGCAATAGAAAAATAAGAATTATTTTAAGGCTAAATCAAACTGCAAAAGAATGAAAAAACATAATAATGAAGTGAACACACACACAGCCTGTTTCCTCCTTACCACCCAGTTGCTGACTAGACTGCATTGTGTCGGTTCTACTGTTTGTTCCACAAGCAGAACCGCTGCTAATCCTCCTCTTACACAACAGCAAAGAGGAAATTTGGTAACCAAGGTGTCCTAAACCATGCCTGTTTCTAAAACAAACCTCCCAATCAAACAGAACAATTTCATTTTAAAAAAATAACACAATCAAGAGCAATAAAGAGGAATAGAGTTCTCTCTTCATTTATATTATATTTACAGTTTGTAGATTTAATATATATTTATATATTTATATTTATATATATACACACACATCAAATAAATCAATTGTACAACTATACACCTGAATGAGAAGATAAGCAAGAGGTACAGAAGTGTATGGCTTGACTGGAAAAATTATTCCTTTCGTTTTTGTTTGTTTGTTTGTTTGTTTGTTTGATTTTGTTTGTTTTCACACAAAAATCTGTTCATAAATTGATGTTTTAATATATTGACTTTTCGTCATCTCAGCGTCAAGAGAGAAAGAGGAAAATAAACCATAAAAAAATCCCTGGAATTGTCAAAAGAGGTCATTAGACTGTACACGTGAGAGCATCTCTCAGTTTAGAAGAACAACAGTTAGTTCTTCTAATCTTCAGGTCAACGCCCATTCCTGTTTTTTTGTGGCTGATCTCTGCATATACACATGGTTTTTCACATATTTGCATACAGCAAAAAAAAAGTACCATCTCATTCATATCTCCTCTCACTCAAACACACACAAACAGATCATACCACAGCTCATAGTAACAGTGTATTTGGTCCTGCTGGGATATCAAAAGTCCTGGTGACATCAGTTTGACGTGTTTAACCAGCGAAGATCTTTCCTAAAGATCTTTCGGCAAATCCAACGATACAGTCAGTGTTTTACACCTCCCTATAATCCATGTTTGTCAGTCTTTATATCCTACTCTGAACAAGTCCAGTGCCTTACCATTAGATAAAAAAAATTGTTCCATGACGATGAAGCCTTCCTAGAGCGATCACCACATGTAGTCCACTCCACAATTTGTTCAATAATATACAACTATTCCAAAGTAGAGATTAAAGTTACTGTACAAACCCATGGCTGTGGGTCTAGCTTACCCACATTATGCTAGTTTTGTATCTTATGTAAGACTGGCTTGATTGACAGCCTTTTTTTCTCCCAAAGAGAAGTTGTGATTTCAGTAGTGCATCCCGCCATTTCCAGACACTAGCAGATGATGGTCTCCCCCTCAGCGGTCACCAGCTGGCCACTGGTGGGGTCGTAAGTTCCTGCCAGGTAGTAGAGATCTTGACCGTTACTGTTGGGCTTCCTAATACGACTCAGTCGCTCATATTCCGCTCGACTCACCACCTGGCACTTATGGGAGATGGTCTGGACATCATTTTCATCCTCATGGGAGCTTTGGTACAGGGCATGCTGTAAAGACAGAAGAGAACAAAAGTTTTAGTCTATCAGGTTTATAAAAACCCAAGAGCCAGGCCACTCTGTGAGAACCTATGGAATGTGCTGATTACCTTCCCATCCCTGTGCCTTTTTCCAAGTTTGGTCTCCTCAGGGTGGTAGAACCACTTTACTTTGACTACCATGTTGCTGGACCAAGATTCCCAGAGACTCTCAATGCGGCCGATGAAGGGGAGGTGAGGTCGACCAGCAGAGAGAAACACTGCACAGTCCCCAACTCGGACTGTGTCTTTCCCCCGAACAATGGCCTTATAGAAGAGCTTCCTTGCCTTACCTTTTAAACCCCGTCTCTGATGACATCAAAGAGGAAATAGCACAGTGTAAAGGACTTTATCTCACCATTTTATTGTCAAAATCGAGGCAGAACTACCTATTAAGAAACTTACCTGAGTAGGGTTTCCAGACCATCTCCACAGCTGCCGTCCTGGCATGAATGAGGATGAGCTTGGTGGACCATCTGAAGCTGGTATCTTCTGTTTTTTAGTAAAGTCTTTGGAAGATTTGGACTGTACTATGGATGCAGAGTTGTTTGTGATGTCTTTTCTTCTTGCAGGTTTCCCTGTACTGCTATTGATTGTAACCTTTGAATTTGAGATAGCCAAAGTTTTGGCTCCGAAAGTGTGATGTGAAGGGGCAGTAGGAGGTTCAGGATGCTGCTGTTGCTGGAGCAATGTATGATGAGAGGACAGGCAACCTTGGAGTAAAAGCTGTGATGCCTCTTCTTCATCGGAACTGTAGGACGAGTCATTGTCAGAGGAGCAAATGCTGGAGCTGGACAGGGAGCCCGAGCTAGATGCACTAGAGGACCCTGAAGAAGATGATGAAACGGAAAGACGAGACAAAAACGGTCCTGTGGTGCGCATTGCTGCTCTTCTGGCATCTTCTTCCTCATATTCATCTTCATCCATATCTGAGTAGGAACTTAGGCAGTCACTGTGGCAGTTAGGTCCATAATCTGCATATTCACTAAGCCCCAGACCCTGAGGGTGCTTACGCATATCTGAGGAACCTTTGAGAAGATGGCCACTGTTCCTTTTGGCATCTTTATCTAAAAGAACAGACTGAGAGTAGCCCATATTTGAGGTCAGTTCTCCCATTCCTTTGTCTCCAAAGCCTTTCTCCATCCGCCCACCTCTAGAACTCTGTACCTCTGGACTTCCAAGAAGCAGCAGTGCTTTTCCATTCTTAGTCTTGGGGGATGTTACTCCTTCATGGTCCAGTTTGATCAGAAATTCCTTCCTGTCTGCTGTCTTCCTACCCCGTAAACTAGAGGTGGCCTTGTGACCAAGTGGAAGGCCTGTTGTCAACTGCTGATTTCCAAAGGAAGTGCAACCATTTGCAATGCTGCTGAAAGAATCCACCTCAAAGGATGTGCTAAAGATGCCTTTGGCCGGGGTGGCCATGGTGGAGCTAAGTAAAGGAAACATGTCTGACTCCTTTCCCCTCAGGGCTCTCTTGGTTAACCCATTAAACTGGAACAGATCCATGGAGGGCTTCCGTCTGGACGTGGTGGCAACCGGCCAGCCAAGAAAAGGAGAAGCAGTTCCTGTAACATGTTCAGACACACAGTTCTTTGATGAAGAATTGGCGGACTTTGGCCTTCCTGGTAACGGAGACAAACAAACATATTACTGTGGTGACATACAGAAAAAAAACATCAATTAATCATGTCATAACGTATTTGCATGTTGCATCAAACTATAGCACGTCAGAGAAACAGATACAAAGAGATAAACCTGACAGCAGAACAGCATATGGATTAATGTCGTACCACTGTTACAGATAACATCTGCTGAGTTGGAGTTGCTGGACTGGTAGTTCTAAAGGCATCACTTAGACTCTATAGTTAAGTGTCGTTCAACCTTGACGCCAGTTACCCTCATACAGTTAAAACATTTGTTTAAACACATCTCATTCCATTAGTCAACTGAACATTGTGCAGTTAACACATCATTGTTGATGAGATTGGAGCCTTAAATAGTAATGACTGAAAATGTTTCCCCAGTTAATCTCATCTTTTCTTTTTTTCACCATCATTTGTAAGGGATACGACTCAGGGTCTCGACGAATTTTAAATACATTATTATTTTGTATGTAATACAGTTTCAGGAACGAGAAGCGAGGAAGGTAGTGAAGCGTGTCTTTGGGAACAAACGTGTATACGTTTCTCTGACAGACCTTGTGATTTAGCAGCTCAATCACAAAGACATGTTCTGGAATCTTGTTTGATAGACGTTTCTCAATGTGTCTGCTTTTGAATCAACATGTTTTACAATCTTTACTGCAGGTTGAACGAAACACCTTAGGGTTGTATGCGAGTTATGAGAGATTGTAATCTTGATACGCAAAAGATCGCCTCAGTTTAAGACGCGCAACCAAAAATTATTTTAATTGAATTAAAGTGAGGCTTTGCGAGGAACATGGGAATGATGCAGCTGTTGTCTCGCACCTGGCTTGCCTTTAATAACGTTCTTCCTGGGTCCTGTGTTAGAGGAACGCTCAGAGGACACATCAGCCTGCTGAGTTAGCTTCTCTTGATTGGAGCTCCTCCTCCTGTGGCAGGTTGGTGAGACCAGGTGGGTTGGTGAAGCCTCTGCACCTGTAGTACAATATAAAGTGAAGAGCAAGGCTCAATGACAAGCATCAATATTAAGCACGCCAGCAGCCCTAAGCACGAGGTGCTCTCTTAACATTGGAGTTTCAATACGCTTGACGTACAATGAATTTGGTAGCCTGGCGGAAGCAACCGAATGTTTTGGAGAGAAATCCATCCCCGGTCTCCATCATCAAATTCTATCATGACACTTCCCTCCTTCTGCTCCTCACCTGGACCTCCTGCATGAGACAGAAACGTACTTAATCCAAGAAACAAAACCAAGAAATAACCAACATTTTTAGTATTTAAGTGCCTGCTTGGATGGGCACTTTCTGTGTGAGTGGATATGTGCATGATCTCACCTCTGCGGACATATCCAGGATACAGACAGCGTGACCGCTCACTCCAGTAGGCGCACACTCTTGTTCCGGCCGTCAGAGTTTCCACTGTATCCGGCTGCATATCCAGCACCTACAACAGATGGATGACTTTAAAAAAGAACCTACATGTCTCACAGACAGGCAGATAATAGACAAGTCGACTCGGATACATCTTGAAAAATGAAACCACAAAGCACAGACATCTTTGAGGCCTTTCCCTCAACACAATTACAACCAGAATAAAAAGACAGGAAATCAGGATCAGTGAATGGGGCGTTAGCTCTGGAACAATGAAATGAAAGTGCATGGGGGGAGGCCCTAAATCGATGACTTTATTGTGAGGCTGCCAGCTCCCCTCCCATTACACAGAGCACATACACTGAGGGCTTTTTAAGACCCAGTTCAATCGGCCCTTTTTGACAGAGAGAGCAAATGGGGAGCCGTTTTTTGGCCTGGATACACAGGTAGTGGTGTTGGAAGCAAATGACTGATAAGAAATTGGAAAAGCAGCACAGGGGAAGAGAGATATCACTGTATTGGGGCAAATGGGGACATGCCAATGGCTGGAGGTGCCTTAATGCAATCTGATCCATACTTTGTGTTTAACGGTCTCCTTACCTTACCCTGATTCCCAACGGTAAGTATATAATAATGATTTATAATTTGATCTGTCACGTCAAGATTTTCCAGGAAATGCCAGTCTCATTTGACGTCAACATACATAATATAAATCACGTAAATTAAACTGCAGTTTTATGTTTCAAACAGAGATGGTGGTACAGAGAAGAAAGTTACGGAGTGCAGCCTTAATGTGGATATGACATTACATTAATGCTGTTGGCAAAACTGTATACACTGTGGCTTTTTGGCTCAAAAGCCAGATTAAAATATTGGTCTGCTCTGTTTGCAGTATGACTAGCTAACACAGCAATATATTGAGTTTGTAATGCAAAACAGGAAAGTGGGTGTGGAATCAGATAAAGGAAATTACACTAACACCTGTTTGTGCAAGGAATTATATGAGTGTGTGGGAGTGTGTCATTAAGTTTATGTATGTAAACCTGAGCCATCCGCCCTTCTTAATTCCAATCATGCTGATGTACACAAACTCACACACAACACACAACAGACTATGGCTGCATTAACAATGCTGTGAGCTCACGGGTGAGTCCTAATTCCCGGAGCAGAGCGTAACGTTCAATGTCAAAGCCCTTACTGTTAGCCTTTACTACAGCTTCCACTCTCCCACAACTACACACACCCAACACTGCCACAAACAACAACCTCCTCTTCAGCAGTGGCTCTTTGTTTTGAGTTTTACGAACAATCAAGAGCTCTCTGTGTTGCGACTGTGGATTGTATCAAGAAGAGATATCTTCAAATGTTTTGTGTACTCTACTGAATTAAAGACTTGAGCAGAACGCACTCATTAATACGGGGGGAGAGAGGCGGTCCCTAGGCAGCGAGACACTTTTTCATCACACGAAACAGAGATGCATCGTGTAATGTATTCAAATGAATGCGTGTCGACAAAGAGCTGTTGGTTTACAGTGTGTAATCAGCTTCCTCTTACCCCGTCGGCTTCGATAAACTATGCGTGTAAGTGTAACCAGCAGTTCAGACTCAAAGATGTTTTTAAAATAAGATGACAAATACATAAAAAAGGATAAAATGTGTTTTCTGTTCATCCTCCTGGGGGGGGCACACAGAGCTAACAAGAAGCAGTCATATTCAGTCACATCATGTAACTCTGTATGCAAAAATGAACTGCTGAAGCGAATTAGGTGCAGCTAACAGCAATTATTGTAAAAAAAAAATCTGAATCAGCAATATTCTCTCTAAAAATGTGTATTTGTCCTCAAGTAAATTTTGCTTATAAGATTGTTTTTATTTTTACTAATTCACACATAAACATGTACTCAGCTGTCTATCACAACCAGATGCTAAAATCTTCCTTTACTAGGAATAAATGTAAAAGGGCAGCACAGAAGCCCTTTAAACACTAAAAATAGTTTACACGTCATGGCAAAGCAACCGCCTACTGGAGCACACTTACACACCCTAGAAGCTATGTTCTGAACTGCAAAAGTCAACCAGCCTTGAGCTGATGGGGCTCTGGGGGGAAATGGGGGTCTGTGAGAGTCTACAAGGGTCTGTGTGAGGGTGGCCTAGAGGGCTGGTTTGGCTCGTAGCAGGTGAGATGCACAGTGGGGATCCACTGAAAAACCTCTTAAAAGGCCTCACCGCTTCTTGGAGAAGCTGCTCCAGAGAGTAGATCCTCGGTCTGTTACCTCGTTCTCCCTCAACAACAACACTATATCTGACAGAAAGAAAGGATGAAAGAAAGAAGGAAAGAAAGAAACAATTTAATTCATTAACAATTAACAATTTTTAACCTTTTAAAAAAGAAACCAACATGTTTCCAACACTTTAAACAATCTTTAATTGTCTATCTCCATTTTATTTCTGATTCCAAGGAGGAGCTGTGTCTAATTATAAACCTCATCAGCTCATGGATATTAATTAGGTGACGTAATATTTCTCCAGCACTGCTGAAAGGCAGGTAAACAAGTACTAGGCATAGCGAGGCGACCGTAAACAGCCTACAGCTAATGAACTGTATTATTTGCCAGGAGAATTGTTTATTGTCCAAATATTAGTACTAATAACATTAACTATTTACTGAACATTGGTGTTTTCCATCATACACATATTGCCTCACCATGGTTAAGATCACAGTTCTAGCTATCTTTGTCATTTTTTGTGTTAGAGGGTGGTGTCTTACATGTCAGGTAGATCCAGTGTATGTACATAGGCAGCATACAGCAACTCGTCCTCTTTAGATATTAACACTTTCAGTCCATCCCTCAGGATTTCTTTGGTGAGAATACACTTGGGCAGGGCTGGTGGTGACAAAGACAGAATAAAGCGAGAGGTCATCCTCCATTCTACCACACGCACATCCTGTCTCAACACGCACAGGACTGAATGCAAATCTGTGAGGTATCTGCAATACAGCATTGTGTGTGTATCGTCATGTGCGTGTTTCTCACCTGGAAGTGCACTGCCCAACAGCTCTGATTCCTCTTCTTCTTCCTCCTCCTCCTCTCCCTCAGAGAAGCTGCTGTCGTCATCCATACGGAATCCCTCATTGGCAGCAAAGCTCTCTAACAAACGACTGACTGCTCGCCCCTTAGCCTGCTAACAGCCAGGAAACGGCATGTGATTTTCAGGGCATACTGCGCACACACACAGTCATTCTCGCACATCCCTAACTGCCCCAGATGTGATTAAGGGCTTCAACATTCAGTCAAACTCCCATACAAATATATCATAATCTTACACCCTCAAGAGGTCATTTTTGTGCACAGCCCACAGAAGCTGTCATGCACTAATGTGATGGAGGTTTCGTCACTTTTATGTGACTGGTGAGTCTGGGCGAACCACAGGTGGAGGGTGGTGTGCGTTTTTATCTCGCTCTTTGAGCGGAGTGGGAATTTTCCCCACCCTCTTATTAGGAAGCCGAAGTCCCCCTGCATGCTTCGACGATGACCTCACAAAGGGCCGACGGTGACAGCCTTGATGCCTCTGGTGTAAATCCTTTCAAAACTATTGACTGTTTTATTTAGACAATGCATGATTCAGCCTGTGAATTAGCAGGCGGATCCCATCTTATCTTTATTGTCAGCAGATTTATGAGAGGCCCTGACAGGATGAACCACGCGAGATTGCATAATCCCACTTAGTGAGTTTTTATGGGTGCCAAAAGGGCGAACCAGATAGATAAAGGCCACAGCAGCCCCAACAGTTCAGACCAACATTCAGAACAACTAATAAACATATCTAAAAAGGTAAAACTGGACCTTTCTGTACCTGCTTGTTTCTAATTCGACGACTCCAGGTGATGTCATCATACTGAGACGACAGTGTTTCCAACCAGCAGCTTCTGACCTTTCTCTGCATGAAACATAGGGAACAAGTTAGACCAAAAACACACCCAGTTAGCTACAAGGAGCCTTGTTTGTACCCTAATTGTCCTGCTAAAAAGACCAGCATAGACCAGTATGAATTTCTATATGCTGGTTTGTTTTGGTTTGGTGCTTGTAGCCATTTCTAGCCATGCTTCTCATTAGCAAGACATAGCTGGTAAAGCTGGTTCACCAGCTTGATCTTTTTGGTGACGTTAGCTGACTGTGGACATTTTAACGGTTCAGCTAGTTAAGAAGCCTGATGTGTAGCACTGTAGCATTCCATGCTGGGCACCAGCATCCAAAACACAACATATACTGGGTAACCCCCCGTTTAGTGTTACAGTAAAACATAGACATACCTTTCCAAGAAGCATTCCACTCTTCCTGGTGGTTCTTTCTCGTGGAGTAGATGAGGTCTTGAGGACCCTTGTGTGGTCAAAGGTGTTCTCCCTTGACCACTCTCTCCACTTTGGTAAAGTCAATCTCCTGCCCTCTTCCATTTTTGAGTGGTTATTGTCAGCACTGACCAAGGCTGGCCTACAGAGGGCCTTCCTTCTCATCTTCACTTCTTCTTTAGAGATGGATGCATTCACAGACCCTGAGGCCGAGAAAGATTATGAGTCACAGGTCAACCATGAAAGATGAGATTTTAAAAAACAGTTCAGCCAAAAAACAAAAAGTAGAATTTCCACTTTTTTTTGTTCTAGCATAAAAATAAGAGAGTGATTACACAAAGAATATTTTACGGTGAACTGTTTCTTTAAAATGATATCTCCCAATTAGAAACAGATGTAACATTTACCAAATCCTTGTCTGTCCGTCTTGTTCTTGGCTTTTTGATTGGCTTCAAGCTTCACGATGGAGCACTGTGAAGGGCGGCTGGCTCCAGACAGCTGCTCTTTAGATGATAGATTCCTGATGCCCTCTGCCCCTTCCTCACTGTCATACATGCAGTCATCTTCCTCCTCTGTGAAAATGATGGATCGATTGAATACATTGACATCTTGACTGGACTGCAGTTCACAGCAGACATCTAAATCGCTCATGGTCTGACGATTTCTCACTGTATGATTTGTTCGTTATTTAGCAAAGTTCATGCAAGGGGTGCCAAATGGCTGTGACTGTCAACGTTCACAGGAACTGTTGTGGTCAGAGAGGTCCAGTCACTCACAGGTTTAACCGGCAGACCTTTGCTACCCACAAGTATCTGCCCTGACTCTTGCTTGCAGCCGCTCAGCACGCTCACTCTAGAGTCACAGATCTGTATCGGCAGATGCCGTCTGTGGGCTGTGTGTCTCGCGCAGAGCGGAGATGGCGCGGGGGCAACAGTGTCGGATGTCAACATAATGCTGACACACTTGTCACTTATGAGGCGCTCGTCAACACTCGCATGCTCGCGAAATGTGAAAAGGATAACTTTCAGGGCAATTACCAGAGCGGCGACAACAGCGCCTAGCTCAACCGCGGGCTTAGCTCACATTAGAGTTCATTACTGTTGTGACTTAATCTCTAATTTTGCTCACTTATAGAACTGTGTTTGCAGGAAGCATGGACTAAAACAGGACTAAAAATGGAGCAGGCGTACACTTTTTGTCTCAGAGGTGTAGCATTCTAAACGCTGCTTGACACTGGCTAACATTTCATCTCAGATTTTGCCAAACGCATGCCGGAGGAGGCGTTGGTAATTTTTATATGACATGATAGCCTAGCAGGGAAATGAGAGGGACCGTTGATCACCAAAACAAGATACGTGTCTCTCCCTCTCTGGACGGCCTATAACTCACCCGTGTCACTGTCGGAGGGAGATATACCCTTCTCGGGAGCTTCCAGCTTGCTGTTGGTTGTGGCCATATTGCACTGCAGCTGCTGGGTTCGAGAAGGAAGGGATGAGGAGGTGCAGCTGGCCTTTGACCTCAGACCTCTTCTCATCATAGTTTGCCTCCCATCTGATTGTTGGTGGACTGCTGTCCCACTTACTGCTGGAAAAAATGTTTTTAAAAGCCTATGCATAACACAAATTGTGGACAAAAAAACCTCAGGAATTGGTGTAGGAAAGTGATTAATGCACAGAAATCCCCTAAACCCCAGTTTTGAAAGTCAACAAAAAGTCTCATTTTACATCCTTAACTTGATGTAACATACTAAAACTGTATATTTAAAAAAAAGTTGACCTGAACTTTGATTGGACTGTGAAAAGCAGGCATAACATAATTATAAATAATAATAATTAAAAATAAAAGAAGTTGGCAATGCCAGGCAAAAATTAAAGTTGTTTTAGAAGTTGGTAAGATTATAAAGAACAAGCATTGGTGGAGATTTTGACTTTATGCTAACTTTAAAATGTAGATGTACAAATGAATTGAAACTATGGGCAATATGATCATTGCTTTCCAGAATACTGAAAAACTCTGACAGATAGATGGTAATATACTGCAAATATACCATATATATCACACTTACGCTGTGTGTCGCTGTGTTCTCCCGTTTTGTGACTATGTGCGTGTTCCTCTTTTCCACTGTGCGCTCTGGACAGATGTTCTGTTATGCTGGTGGATGTATTATTGTCTCTGTGACACAACAAGTTCACCAGTCTGGAGCCACGCTTGGCTTTGGTATTCGGCTTCAGCTGTGAGCAGGCCTTCTGCTTAAACTTAGTGCTCAGCAGTCGTGGTCTTCCTCTCGGCCTGCAGTGAGTCTTTACAGAAAGAAATGAAGTGAATTAAGTCTATGAAAACATTTATGCTACTTTCCAATATTACTTCCAAGGCAGTACAGAAACAAAGAACCAATGTCTAAATCGAAGCGCTGGTATTTCCAGGAAATGTAAATCTAGTTCACATAGTCCCTAATGCCCAGATATATGCATGACCCTTAAAAAATAAACAGGTACAATAAAAATACAAAATTACACATTAACACCTTTTTCAGCATCAAGAAGTGATTAGCTACAAACCTGCGTGCTGCTGAGATGGTGGTAGGAACTGTTGGTCATTCTCTTCCTCTTCCTGTCTCCGCCTCCAGCGAACTCCTCAGCTGTGAGCAGGCCAGGCCCCGCCCCCATCCCAGCCGACCTGTCCATCACAACAGAGAGGTATTCATGAGGGAAGAGAGGAACGAAGGATGAAAAGGAGAGATCAGAGGCGAGCAGAGGGCTTGCCTTCCCTCTCTGTGGCTCTCTAATAACCTTCTTTTCAAGCTTTGATGAATGGAGAGGCAGGGGCCTGGTTCCCCGCTGCACGCTTGAAAAATTGGGATCTGACGCCAAAGCGAGAAATATCTGAGAGAAGTGCTGGTAAAGCAACCTCCCACTCATAATTTTGTTTGTTCTTTTTTCCCCTCGCTCTCTCGTTTCAGTCTCTCCGTCTTTGCTTACTCTTTCTCCATTCTGTGCCAATGGTTCCAGGGCTGTGAATTCCGGCATTACATTAATAAAAAAACCCTCCTCTGACTTATTACCATATCAATGCATCTGTTCCTGCACAAAGCAGCACAATGCATTGGCCTTCAGGGGGGCGACTGTGAGTGTGTGAGTGAGGATGTGTGTGTAAATGTGCGTGCATGAGGCCGACCATCTAGCAGGCCTATTAAACCAAAATAAGGTTTGTACTCTCGCTCTGTGGCTACAAGTCTCTTGTTTTGCAGCATGTATGTATCAGTATTTTTACTCCTGAGCAAGAGACTACAACTTCAAACCTGCCACAGGCTGCCTTAGACAGTGCTTGGGGCAGGGGGAGGAGACACGGATGTCAGCTGGCCCGTCAGTCATAAGGATGATTGGCAGATGAGTGTCTTAAGCTGTGACAGTGTGCGGTTAGTAAGTTGCAGCCCCTATCATCTGTGTTATAGTTGGCGAGGGGAATCATAAACAACTTAATGATTCTGCTTCCAATTCACAATGAAACCGAATTTCACCGAAAAGTAATGATTCATACACTTTGACTTCTAGATTTCCAACTCTAGCCACAGTGATGAGGGGAAATACTTCTACACTCTACAATACACCAAGAAACGGTGTTTCCTATATAACAGAATATTTTACATTGTAGAGATATAAGAGGTACAGAGAGATGTTAAGAAACCCGTGATATAAAATGCCTGATGGAAAGGAATGGAAAGGAACCAAATTCATAGCACATGCATGAAGATCACACACACACACACAGTCACCGCACAGACTCTGTAGAGCAGCAGCACTAGCTGTTCTCTCCTCTTCCTTTCAGCTGTCTGAACACTGGCTGTTTGCCCTTTACTCTGGCCAGCGCTGTCAGAAAGAATCAGTGTCCCCCAACACACAGACCCTGTCCCTCCTCTTCAATACAAAGAGCCCCTGCTTTAGCTAGGGATGGAGGGGGTGCCAGGAGAGAGAGAGAGGGATACATCACCAGGACAGATGGGTGGAGGGGTGGAAAAATGGACCATGGTCCAAAAACCTCAGTAATATAGGTCTGGTCTACAAACACAGTTTTGTTTGAAATGTACACACACACACACACACACACACACACATATATATATATATATATATATATACATATACATATATATTAAAAATATACAATATATATATATAATAATAAAATTGCTCTGTTTGCTGTGGAGTCAAGAAATATTTTATAATGAAAAGATGAATATGAGGCAAAGATGAGGTAATGAGGTACAGAATGTCACATTTTTTAACATACTTCACAAATTTTCTGTTAGTCACCTTCCTCATCTTCATCACTTAGAAACACAATTGTGAGTTAAATGTCCCAATACTCACATTAGAAAGAGGGATGATACTCTGTGAATCTTTTAAATTGGTAAAACATTCAGGTAAAAAACAGGTAAATAACAATATGTGACATTCTGGACTTTTGCCTCATATTCATTTTTCATCATAAAATATTTGTTTTATGATATACATCAAATGTGTATATAAGATATATATAAAATACTGAGTGTTATCACAGACAAAAATGCTACTTTCTCTTTTTCTGTCTTGATAAAATCTTAAAATCCACAAATTAAAGGGCCGGGAAAAAAATAAACAAATAAACAAAATCCCAAAATCAAAGTCCACACAATAGGAGAACAAGTCAAAAAAGAAAGAGAAAAGAAAGAAAAAGAGTGTTCCAGAGGGAGTCGGTCGGCTGACCAGAGCTTCAGGGTTTGATCAATGGACACTAACCTCTATCGACCCACGGCCACATGCAACACGGACATACCCGTCTACAACCCCATTCTGCACATCTGCATCCAATGAATTCATCCAAAAACATCACATTACCATATTACCCACAATCCCCTCAAAGCACAACTGGAGATAAATTATTGTTTTTCTGGGAGAAGATGCTTCAAGCATACATGGATTTCTCTGACACAACAGACCTGAGGGGAAAAGTGGAAGAAAAATCCTAAAGAACAAAGCATTACTGAGAGTAAACTGCTCATCTGAACAGAGTAAAGCAAGTTTTGAGTGCACTTCGGTTTCTCCTCCTTGTGGCACAAGTATATCTGTCTACAGATCCTCGACTACAGCCCAGTGAAGTCATTAAGGCCCTTAACAGAGGCCCTGTTTTTGTCTAAACAAAGAGTAAAGCTTCAGTCTGTAGGAGTAAAGAATTTTCTCTCTTTCTGTGTGCATCTGCAATTCACTTCTACATTCAAATGCCACACAGAGTCTCTTAAAACCCCCAAGGCCCAGGAGACCAGGTAACCGTGGAAACCTGATTAGTAACCTGACACCAGGTCCGAGGCAGGGCTTGGTGTGCAGTTGCTTCGGTTTGATGAGGGCCGTTGCACGGGTGTCTATTAAAAAGCTCAGAGACAGCAGAGCTGGAGCTGACAGGTCCCCCCCACTCTGCTCTGCCTGTCGCCACCCAAGGACGACCTTTTGACCTCCTGACCCTAAAAGGCCCCACTAGTCCTTGTGTCAACTCCATGTCACATTCCTGCTGTTGAGAGACTGCGAGAGTGTGTGTGTGTAGACTGGTAAGAGAATTCACAGTCCCCTAATTACAAACCCCCTTCCCCTCTGAGAGGTCAGGATTACACAGTAATGCTATTCAGAGAAGGGCATTGATTAGCAAGACACAATCATCAAGCAGAGAGACAGAGAGAGAGACAGAGAAAGTGTGTAGAAGGAAGACAGCACAGAAGAGCAGTAGAAAATGATCGTGTATCTAAGCATACATTTTTCTTTAATAGCACAAATCAAATTTGAGCATGTTGC
This sequence comes from Botia kubotai, assembly GCA_036877585.1. Taxonomy (NCBI): domain Eukaryota; kingdom Metazoa; phylum Chordata; class Actinopteri; order Cypriniformes; family Botiidae; genus Botia; species Botia kubotai. The sequence continues at coordinate 5,126 of JAZGTI010006978.1, read as the reverse complement.
TATCATTTACCAGCATGTATGCATTTGTAAAATGTAGTTGCTGCTTACATGTTCTAATACTTTATAGGGCCATTGTACAGTATACCGATTAGACCAGCTTAATACAAAAGAATCATTTAAAACTTGGTGTTAAGTTGATGACCTAAAACCTCTAATCTGTGTGCATGCCTAACCCATGCTCCCATGATGCACTGGGGCACAGGGGCCCAGAATTCTCCTGCATGTATGCTCCTGCTCACTCGTCTCTTCATGCACCAACGCGATTTGATGCCTTAGGCAATGCCACAACGAACACCCTTAACCTTGTCTAATGACCTCTGACCACACAGATTTGGCCTGACGCCAAAGGATGCGGGCCTTACAAGCGCATATGGGAAGCGAAGAATTTATAATGACCAACTTACAAAAAACTGTCTCAACCTAATATAGAAGCTTAAACCCAATAACACTGACTTATACAATAGCAAACATTACCCGTAAATTTCTCAACAATTCAACAACTGGTGTCAACCATCCAACTGATGAAAACCACGATAAAAAATTCAAACCCTGGCATCTCACCGACATTCCCTAAAGACGCACTTAAAAAAAGGCTTTTACGACTCGGATAAATTCTAGTGGCGGGAAGTTGTCATTTGTTTTATTTGGCAGGGGAGCTTTATTAACGACAGGGATAAATGCGCGCTGGGTATAGCATGTGTAATTAAGATCGGGCTCCTGCTTTTCATTAGCACGCTGCTAATCAACCAGGCTAGTAATAAAATGGGAGTTTTGTTAATCAGGTAGGGTAAACTTGATTTGACCGAGTTTATCAAAATGTCTCGGTCCTGGTGTAAACAGAGGTGGGGGGGCTCATCCATCAGGATAATAACTTAAAGCTCTGACTTTGTGCAGGTGATTGGTCTCTTTTATCAAATTAATATCACCAGTGCGTCACAGGTTCGAAGGGAGTCGCAACACTTGTAGATAATCAATGGAAGTTGTAAATATGATTTATGACGGCTCTTTGCACTGATTAAGCACTTACTCTGCCTTGTTTGAACTGATAGGAGCTTACTAGACACACACACACACACACACACACACAGAGTCGGTTCATACACAAGTGCACAAACAAACTATCTGGACTTTATTATCTAGACTTTATTATAAATGGATGTGAAGCACTTGGATATAGGTAAGGAATTGTTTCCTCACAGGCAATTATGAGCTAGCCTTGTTATAACTGGTCTCGGTAAAACTCGAATTTAATCTCAGCTCGCTCTCTGGAAACAACAGATGAGCAGTTTCATTATTACTGTGCAGGAAAAGGTCCTGAAAAAGCAATAAGGCAACTACACTTTATTTGCTGTTTTGTGGGATTATACGACTCTAAACATCAACACACACATGCACACACACACACACACACACACTTCTGCATATTCTGTAAATAAAGGTAATTATGACTAGCTTTATATCCTTTCTGCTGAAAAGGTGAGCGATGCTTAAAAATTATTCACTGCTGTGTTGTTGGGAGTTCGGGTTTGTAAATTGCTGCCCACAAGTATAATAACACTAACTTGACTTTTTTAGGAGCGTCTGTGGGGATAGGGGGTGCCGACGTAGACTTGCGCTTCCGTGGCCTTCCGGGTCCTCTGCGAGCTGGACTGCGTGAGGTTTCCTCTTTCCTGTACACACACACACACACACAGACTGTCATTCACTCTAATTCACTCTAATGATGCTGAATGGTACAAAACACTAAGCCACCCTAATTGTGAAAGTGGACCAGTGGAAAGACTTAAGCACAGCTCAAGCGCCTCCAAAGAGGTCTCAGCACACACTGGGTGGTCTCAGCAGTGCGTTAAGCAGGGACAGAGAAAACGCTAGATGGAGTGTATGTGTGTGTGTGAGTTGGAGATCGAAGAGCTTTCGATCTCTGTGCATGTGTCTAAATGGGTTTTAAAAGGTGTTCGAAGTGGAAGGGTGTGTGTGTGTATGTTCGTGAAAGTGGTCTGTGGTTCACTCACTGGTGGTCATGTTTTCTCTGTAGCTTCGCCAGCTCCCTCTGTTTTTCCTTGTAGAGACGCTGCAGCTCTGCCAGCCGCACACGCATCGCTAGCTCCTCCCTGTCCAGCGTTTCCATGGTACCCTTAACAGGACACACCTACACCAAAAAACTCCAGTCAGTTTACAGTATGTGCCGTACCATTGACGGCAGCTTATTTAAATGCCTGTCAACATTGTGTTGTGTCGTCCTGTATGAATGACATGAATGAATTCTTTTCCACATGCAACAAACTTCATACAACAAATGAATATTGTTAACTAAAGTATTGACATATACACCACTTCTGTTTTATTGTTTTACCGTATAGAAACATAAAGCTTCCATTCTATACAATCAACACAGTCAAAACTATGTAGCAAGCATAAATAAATAAATAAATATGAGGTACCGGTTCAGGGCGGGGCCGCCACTTGCATTTCCTGCGCAGATTGAGAATTCTGCGGAGGGGTGGGGCTGAGTCTCCTGTTATGGGCGGGGCCAGCTCCAGGGCACGGCCGGCAGCAAGAGTTGCCAAACTTTGGAGGTCAAAGGTCAGCTTGTCGTCTTCTGCACAGAATAAGGAGAAATCGCAGCTTAAACCAGACATCAAAATATTTTATGATGAATTGATTGATATACATACTGTACATTTTAACAACAGCATTTTACACTACACATGCATTTCTGACCACTTCCAAAGGGGATCAAATCACTGTCAAATAACTGTTTTGGACCCCCATATCGGTATGTATGTGATCAAATTATCCAGATGTTCATAACAGGTGTAAACAGAATCTCACTCTCTTGCACACATTTAAAAGTGACCTAACAATGCAGACTTCTAGCCTCTTCTTATGGATGCAGGCAGAGGGGCCTTTGAGGAAAGAAAGAGAGCGAGAGAGAGAGAGAGAGAGAGAGAGAGCGGGAGGCAAAAGCCTCAAAAGACACAGGGCCGCTAAGCACGACGCTGTTTCCTGACAGCACTTTGTGCTTTCAGAGCCCGAATGAGCAATGATGATAGCTATTAACCAGAGAGCTTATCTCTGTACATGAGGCTTAGATGCCAGGAGCCATGTTACAGAGCAAGTGAGCGAGTGAGAGAGAGAAAGAGAGAGAGAGAGAGAAAGAGAGAGAGAGAAGGGGAATTTCTCAACATTTATCACTGTCATTAGGGCAGGCCACATGCTCAGTCTCCACACAGCCAATGAGGCTTGAATATTCATGACAGCCGAAGCTGGCCTGGGGATACTGAGAAGACCGTATGAGCGCGTGTGTGTGAGAGCGTCTGTGTCCGCGTTAGCGAGCGAACACTGCTCGCTATTCTGTTGCGTCACAGCAAGGCAAGACAGAGGCACAGTATGGGTTCAGCAGGGAGAGAGACTGCGCGGCGGGGGGGGAATGGGGTTGTTGGGGGGGGTTGGTAGGGACAATGAGAAGTAAAGTGTTTATTGAGCTATTTATTCGCAAACATCTCCTCATTACTAACATGGAAGGAATCCAATTTTGTTCTCCGAGGGGAAATGCACAGTGCACGAGGAGACCCGGCGTGTGGAGGTCAGAGAGCAGGAGGACATAAACATCAGACAGAGGACTGGAGGAGAACATAAGCATGTGTCTCATGAAACCTGTCAAGGAGATGTCCATGTTTGACCAAAAATGAAATCTAAAAAAAATATATATATATTTTGCATATGTAAATTAAGGCAACTTCAATTTACTTAATTTACATTAAATTAAGCCAAATTAAGGTCACGAAAATTTGCATTGTGACTCACTGCAATTAAGCATACACCCCCAATTTCTCTTTATTGTAATGTATTGAGACGTTTTACTGTTGAGTTGTTTGTGAATTGCTATTATTCTCAAATGTAATTTTCATTACTGTAAAACGGTGTGTTTTTTTAAATCAGCATAAATTAGGCAGTAAAAATACTAACAAAATTCATAATTACAGTTTAAATAAGCCTATATCACTGGTTAAGAGAATTTTTTTACTATGGTAATGAGGATGAAATTTGAGTGAGTGTGTGTGTGTGTTTGCATTACTGTAATGGTGAAATTTCAACATAGATCTTAATTGTTATGAAAATAATCTCAATGCAAGAAGTCACAAAAACAAGTTTCATTTTATAAATATAATTACTTTTTTCTTTTGATTCTAGAGTGAAACGTGACTTGGACATGTTCTTGACAGATTTTGTAGCTTCACCTGAGGGAGATAAGAGGAATGTGAAGGACAAGTATAAGGTTTTAAAAGAATTATAGCCGCATGAAAAAATCTCTCAGCTGAAACGGACAGAGATGTAACAAAAATAACAAAAGAAAGACAAGATGAGGGAAACTGTGGTTTATGCTGGTCTGGATGGGTCTTTGGTTTCCCACCTGGCTGAAATCATTGTGCCACTTTTAGCCCATTGGTGATCTTTCTGAAATCAATGCCCATCACCTACTGTAACGAGACCGGTGGGGGCAGAAGACACGGATGGTACAGCGAAAGACTGATATCGCAGGAAATCAAGATGCATGAGATGGATGGAAAAGCTGGGGCCCGAAAAAGAAAGGAAAATGATAGAGGAAGGAGAGAAGGAGAGGTTGAAGACAAATTATGCTCTCCGAGCGATAGCTGAGAACATTTAGCCCAGAGAGCAAAGAAAGACTGAGTGGTAATGCTGGATGATGTGGTATCACTGGCCAATCAATAATGACTACCAACAATACTTCAAAAGACCTCTCAAAATCTATATAATTTTATCACGCGTTATTTGTCCGCGTTTCACGATGCCCATAACACCGCGAGGAACGCTAGCGGAGCGCTTGAGATGTCTGCAATAGATAAGGATCCTTGAAATCAAATCTGTAAATCACTGAAGAGTAAACCCGATCGCATATGAAATCTTTAGCCGGCGAGGGACCCGGTCCTGACAGCCAGCATGGGCTGCCTCACCTCCAGTTCTTTAATAATTCAGCGACGGGCGTGTTTATTGATGGCTTCTTTCCTGCTGCAAAGAGCTTCATCATATTCTCTTATTAGTCCCTTTAGTGCAGCTTGCTTAGACAAGAATTACACAGCAGATTACATCCCTGTTTTAATATG
>JAZGTI010006977.1:0-22439 GCA_036877585.1 Botia kubotai | reverse complement strand
ACAGAAGGCTTTATGCTGTTAGTCAAAAGTCTTGTTTCTCGAGACTACCCAGAACATGAACATGTGCGAGAATCATCTGCATGGAGAAGATTATAAGAGTTGGACAGCCTAACATAATTATGTGTGTTCATTATACCTTGTTCTAGTACATCGTACCTCAAGAAATTCAATATTCTGTTCTCTGTTTTTATGACTGTGTGTTCTGGTTCATGTTCGCACTGCGCTTGTTTTAATCAGATGCATTTGAGAAAAAAAAGCAGTTTAAATATTCATTTTCTGGACTTTGCTGAGGAGTTTCTGCATGACACGCTAAGCCATTATATTCTCCTGAAAACTTTTCAAAGCTTTGGATCATTTTTAACATTGATGAAGTCGTAACCTAGTTTCCATCACTGGCGTAGTGTTCCATCAGAAATGGGGTTTTCCACATGAGCTGGAGGACATATCTCTGTTTCCCACCACCCCCTAAACCCCTCCCACTTACCTCACATCCTGTGATTTGTTGGAGGGATTAATCCAAATAAAACCCTGAGGGTCTCTATGGGATCAATTTGAAGGGATCTCTCCTCCCCGTTCTCCTGTTCTTCCATTTTCTCTCTTTCTTCCTTTTTTTCCACCTATACCACCTTTCACTCTTTCATGACTCAGTATAACGTGCTCTGAGCCAGAGGCTCAGGGTGTCGGTTTGATCTGTGGGTAACCTGCTCTTTGCTGATTGGCCGATTGCTCTTGGCTTCAGCCGGCCAGTCGTTAGGACGTCCATTCTGCCACTTCCTGTCACTCGTTAAAGACTAACCATCTCTGTCCAATCAGGTTTTAGAGCTTTCCCATTTGGGGTTTTTAAATAAACTCCTACGGGATTTAACACAGGGTTTCGCACCCCTTTATACCTTGTGTTGCAGTACAAAGGAAAAAACCTTTTTTGACTCATAATTTGGTAAGGAAGAGCGTGTTTGAGAACAAGTGAGGGAGACAGACAGGGTTGTAATGGATGTCTCTGTAGGCTGTTCTGACTTAAACAGGCAGAGCTCACTAAAGGGAACCCGCGGGCTTGAATCTATTATTCACATGTAGCGCTGCAGTGCTGTAGATCCTCTCTTTCAAACGCATACATACACACACACACACAAGCGAGGGAATGAATGCTGTCGGCTGTTTGCACTCACGGAGCAAATGGACAGCACGACGGCCTTTTGTCAAGACATGAATCTCCAGCGACTCTACAAAGACCTGCTAGCAGACACATTGTTTGAGAAACAAGGATGGATACAGTATCTGTGCGGATGTGAATCAGCTCAGTGGATGGTGTTGATTCTTAAGCTGATAACGGGCTTGCTGTGCCCTCTGGGTTTACTAACAGCTAACGGAGCTTTTCAAAACAGTCATCGTTGGTGTCATGAACCTGGTCCTGAATCAGTGCTTAAATCAGTATTCAGTGAGATGATTTCTTTACTTCCTGTGCTCCAGACAGTTGCTACCCTTTGCTCTATATATTTTAACAGTATAAGCTCCAGAAGTTTAGTGGGGGACAGTCACACAACAATGAAAATTCATTTACTCACCTTCATAAGCTCCAAACCTGTACGACTCTGTTCTTTTACCGAGCACAAAATTAGATTGACAAAGTCTCGGTCACCATTCACCTTCATTGTATAGATAATGATGCAATGAAAGTGAATGGTGACCGATGGTGTCAATCCCTAATATTCTGTCTTGCATGTCCCATAAAAGAAAACAAGTCATGTGTTTGGAACAACATGAGGGTGAATAAATTATAAAAGTTTTTTTTTTTATTCATACAAAGATGAGACCACGTTGTGCTATTCTAACAAGCAGGGGCGCCGCTCGTAATTTTGGGCCCTATGACAAAATATGAGGTTGGGCCCCCCTAGTAGTGTTATTACTTATAAAGCAGATCTCTGGGGGGCCCTAAAGGGCGTGGGCCCTTAGAATTGTCCTAACTTTACCCCTCTTAGCGGCGCCCCTGCTAACAAGTAAACTTCAGATTGCTTTTTAGGAGTGACTTGAAAAAACACAAACAAATTTAGCTTAGCAAGTTCAGGCAGAGTGCTAATGGCATGTAAATCCTAAATATAACGTGCTGTGTCTGAAATAACATCAAACCTTCAGGTCTGTCCTGCATGGGGGAATCTGAACTTTTTGCTAGTAGACAAAAATAGTCAAAGTTGGCACAAACCCAAGCAGGAATTTGTATTGCTTGTAACTTTATATTCTTGAAATTAAAAGTTGTAATTTTTGAAATTCTTGTGATTTATATTGCTTGCAAAAAAGTTTATCATAATATGTGGCTACTGTTGAATGGTCGTCAATGAAAAACATGCTTTTGGCCCACATGATGGTGTAGCTATGGCATGTACAGCTAAGTAGCCAAGTGAACCCGCCAAATCTTGACCACCTGCTTCAGACAAACAGGTGGTGCAGCTCCAAACTTATGCCATTTACGCAGCCAGAAGTTAACACGCTGGACGGCTCAGACAGACAAAGCAGTGTTCAGAACATTAAAAGTTGTGCGCTTTAAACTGGCATAGGTTAATTTATTTTTTGTTCACGCCTTGTTTTCATTAAGCCTTTGAAAATGGCCCAGATGGAAGACTAATATGTTATTCCCCCCAAAGAAATTTGCTTTATTGTTTGGTTTTCATGTCTGCCTGATTACTTACATTTAAAGGCTTTTTAACAGACTTTTTGTTAGACATCATCGGCAAATGGTCTCTTCCCTTTGGTCATGTGACTGGTAATAATGACATCATTGAAGCTCGCCAATTGAGGTTTAATACCAGAGTCCAAAGCTGAAGGCTATAATTTTGCCTCTCCTCTTTTTGACATGCTGCCGCTCCGGTCTAATTTAGGCCTGGGTACAGCTGTGCCCAGTTCTAACCATACCCTGTTAAATCTGTTTGTTTCTGTTGCTAAACCAGTGTTTTTAAACGGCAACAAGCGACACCTGCTGCTCTGTTATTTAGCGATGTGCTGAAAGCGTTTTGTGTTTCCACAACAATAAAAAGGTTAAAGATTTATTGTGGTATTAATGTTAGTCTTGCATCAAAAAAAGTTCCTAAATCATTTAGTACAAGGTTTTGTAGGCTTGATATTTTTTGTATATGTAATAAAATTCTGCTGCCTGGATGATTCTGTTTGTTTCTCATAAAGCAACACAAACCCCCTTCCTGTTGTCCACAATAATATTTAAATCCCCTCCAAATATTCTACAGTTTGGCATGACTAGAAAGATTTTGATTTGTTAGTACAATAACTAAATGGTAAGAAATATCTTGATTTTTAGTTGTAATACATTATTTTAATGGTTGTCTTGTTTTAAAAAAGTGTTTTTATTTTGTCTTTAAATAATTTTTAAGACACATTGAGGCCGCTGTGGAGGCTTGTTGAGATCTCCTAGTGAGCGTTGGACCTCAGGTTGAGAGACACTGGCTTACAGTAACATAAATACGGGATTCAAGCGAGGAACTTAGTAGTTTGTATATAGAGCCATTTTACTCGAGTCAAACTCAGCAACGCTTTTGAAATAATGAGTGCTGACATCATCAGAACTGGACACAAGAGTCTTGTCAGTGGCACACAAGGAACAGACAAAATGCCTGTGTCTTAACGTTGTCATGGAGGCGGGAATCACACTAGGCAATAATGCAGCATGCAGTCACAAGACGACACGCTGTTTAGCTTGTGTGTAATTACAGACTCCAGGTCACAGCGCAGGACCGCTTATATAGTGTTTGTGTGTACAATGTGCATGTGCGAGATAATCATGTCTTCACTGAAAACTATTTCAGAGGACAAATACACACACGCGCTTGGCCCTGTGCCTGTGTTTTATCGGCTGCTCTATTGGGGTAAACACTAAGCAATGTTTGAAGTGGAACGCTTTAATCAGAAGAGTAATTGTTTACATTTGGAGGTGGCCGGGCCTGGCGCTGCTATGAATGTGTGAACGATGGGCTATTTGTGTGGCCATAGTCATTAGTGGTGCCTGCTAAGAAGAGAAAAAATATTACTGTTGCTCATACATTGGGTCAGAATTAAGCTTGGCATTCACTGACATTGAAAAAGTGAATGACAACCGGTTGCTCTGTTCCTGCGTATCAATGTTAATGCCAACAAATCATTGCATTGAAGAATGGAACCAAGTCCTGTCTAGGTACCAAATTGTCATGTAGACTTGTGGATGGGATCTTGTGGCCTGAGCAACCACTTAGCAACACCCTAACGACCACTCAGAACTCTTAGCACTTAGCAAGTGCCTAACAACGCCCTGGCAACCACCGAAAACACTCTAGCATCATGGCAGTAAAACTGGCACAGGCAGGCATGACTCACATTGTCTTTCTCAAATGTAAAAATGCAGTTCTTAATAGTTTTGTGTTTGCGTTGTGGCCGTGCATTTGTGTTATGCGACGTGTGATTGCATAATTTCACATGCATGAGAACTTAATTTGTTGTGAGTTTTGGCATCTGTCAACACTGCGCAATAGATATTAAGCTTCGTCAGATTTGGCATACAGAGTTTCGTTTAGGCTGTTTTTAAACGGCATTATTACCACATAGACGATCAACGCAAGCCAGATGTAACATGATTAATGAATACATGTCCCAACGTTAAACCCATTATTTTCATTACACTGTAATTGTTACAAAAACACGGGATGGCCAGGAAGTTTTGAAACTTTCCAAATAAAAGCCCAAAGGTTTATTCATTTTATTTTAATACCATGTATTTGAGTCTCTTATACATTATTCAGCGACATGGAGAGCCACTTTGTGAAGCATTATGAATAATCAATAAGCAAACCTCAGTAATACATCTTATAAAGAGATCATTTCTCCCCTGACTGTACAGCAGATTATAGTCATACAGACAGTAAAGTGCAATTTCATATGGACCTCGTGGTGAGGTCAACAGTATCTGGGGGTTAAATGTTATTGACGGACTGCTTCAGCATCTGCTAGTGTCCTTGCGTGGTGTTGATTCCATTTGCCCCCTCACACACACACACACACACACTCACACACACACACAAACTGCCAAGGTGAGGGTTGTAAGCTTTGTGTTTTAGCCTGATGGGACTCCAGGGCCCTCATCTATCACTGATACAAACAGAACATCCATAATTCACAGACAAAGATTCGAAAACAAAGCTAGATATTTCAGCGTCTGCGTTGCGAACCCTAGTGTGCAGGAGCACGTTGGTGTACTTGCACGTGTTAGTAAGTCGTGCTCTGAAACAAGGGAGGTGTTGTATTCGATTCAGTTCTGCTGCCGGAGTAGATGCTCTGGCAAGTTAGAGCACAGGTGAACGAACCTTTCGGTGTTCTGCCTTCCCTTTTTTCCTGTTTCACAAGGGAGCGTCTAACAAGGGCACTCCGTGTGGTTCAGGAATGTCAAGTGAATAATTGACCTGAAAAAGCCTATGATTTATTTAGTCTCAAGCAGTCGAGCATTTCTGTGTGCTGGACACATCGTGTGGTTAAAAGGTCCCTCAACTGTGTTCGTTCTGTGGTTGTTGCAGGTGAGCGGAGGGCTGTGGAAGGTGAAGAGGATTGTGGGCCGTCTCAGAAGAGGGAAGCTCAAGATTCTTTGGGTAATAACCAACGCACAGAGATGAGTATGCGATTGGAATGTAGCGCAACTGGTACAGCATTACGTTAGCAGCGCAAAGTGTGCGGGTTCGATTCCTAAGGAACACGTGCTGATGAACCGTATTGCTTGAACGCACTGTAAGTCGCTTTGGATAAAGCATCTGCCTATTGCATAAATGTAAATACAATTAAAACTATTCTATAACCAATCCGTATTCTGTAGTTTAGCTCCACTCCAGGTTTTCCATTTTCCACTCCTTGCATTCTTTAATTATTGGCATAAAGTCTGGTCCACTTTGCAAGTAATTATGGCCAATTAGACAGGAAGAGACAGTTTGACATATGAAATGTCCATTCACTGCTCACTTTTCTACACAAAGTTGAGTGGCAGGGAAATTGTGAATTGAGGATAGCATAAACTGGCATCAAATAAAGTGGCTCTCATTTAAAACACATGTAGTGGTACTGCAGTCTCTGCAAGTGTATGAACACCACAGAAATGAGTGGAAACAAGTTCAAAACATTGTGGCCAGAATTTCTAATTATTCCGCAGACATACCTCTGCAATCAAAGTGGAATTTACAGCTGTGCCAAAGGATATTCAATTTGAAAAGAAATGAAACTCCTGAATACCTGTCAAATATTTTCAAACAAAAAACTGTTCAAAGTTTGAATGTAGCGTTCAGATCTTTTTCATTGGTAGCCGGTAAATACCGCTTTGTTTCTCAGCAGACCGATAAACTTTGGCACACGCGAAGTACGTCAACACTGTCTGCACATAGCCTGATTTTTTTAAATGTGCGTCCTCCGTTTGCGACGTACACTTTGGGCTTCGTGCTACTGCACGCTTGACTGATCGTGCTACTGAAGATAATTCAGTCAAAATGAAGGCATTGCCGTGGATCCTTTTTGGCTGCCAGCTTGGTTTTATATCTCATTGTGTATAAAAAAATTACCTTCTTACCTAGAGCGTTCTTTTTCTCTCAAGGCGCGGTGACACACTTGATCTTTATTAAAGCTGATACAATTGAGGTCAGGAATGCAGAATCTGCAGTTACCGCAGTCCAACACTACGGTACAGTACTGTTATTATCAATAAACCATGCTGTTTAATTATCAGTACCTGTATCTGTTCTGCTCATTACTGTAGCATATACTGTTATTCATACTCTCATATTTTCATATTTTTCCTCATCTTTAAAACAGCACAACAACGTTTAAGCAAAATATCAGTTGTTTCATACAGTTTATAGTGGAATATGGTGTTTAAGTCATTGGTTTTGGTGATGTACGGTTTACAGTATGTAGCCTTCAGTATTAAGTGCCGGATCCAGCTGTGCATTTCCTGTGTTTACAGTCAGTGAGGGACCCGGGCCTTGACAAATCCCCTTTGGAGCATCTCAGGAGATCCAGAATCTCCCTGTGCTGCTATTGACCTCATTATACAATAGACAGCTGTTTGACTCGCTGCTGTTCTTTCAGTTTGTCCATGCTGTAGAATTTAGCCTTGGATTACATATTCAAATGAGGGCTGTCAAAATATCATAATAAAATAATTTTTTTTACTACACATTTATCATGGCCAAAAGAATTTTATAATATGACAATAAAAAAAATAAATAACGCTATCAGTCAAATTCATGTTTAATTTTGTTGAATTTTTCTCTTTCTTGACCAATAAATCAGCCTCAAAATACGAGTGTAGGGAGACAGAGAGAGCTCGTAAGCATTGTGGCTCTTAAAAAAAGGTTTCACAGGGGCAGTAGCGCCACCTACTGTGTTGGAGGGTCAAACAGATACTGGTGCTGCATTATTTACAATAGGATCATACATGCAGTATTAACACTGTATCAGTTACCATGGCTACTAATGTCATGGTTATTGTCAGTACCGGTATATTGTGCTATAAGTTGTCGTTGAAGAGAAAGCATTTATCCAAAGTGACTCACAGACCACCAATCACGTTAAGGCATCCAGCGACAGGAATGCCTGCTAGCCATCAACAGCACAGCGAGCAGACGGCCTTCAGTGATAAAACTGCTGTCAGTGTGAACTGGGCATAACAGTACACTTAACCTCAGACTGCTTCAGGCACATTGCCGTATTAAGTGCTTTGCTCAGGGGCGTGATAGTGATAGTTCTTGCTTCTCGAACCAGCAACCTTTCAATTACAAGATCTGAGTTTTACAACACAAGTTCAAAACAGTACATCTTTGCTCACAGCTAGTAGTGTTTAATAGCTAGCTTTTAAGTTTGGCTGTGTAATTAGCCGTAATATGCCTTTAAAATGTGCATGTTATTTTTTTAATATCTGATTCAGAACTCATTGTTTTGTTTAAATGAATGTTTTAAAAAGTGCACATCGGTAAATATGGCAGCTGACAAACAGGCTTAAAGCTAAAGTCCGTAACTTTCGACTCTCTATCACCATCTCTGTTTGAAACATAAAATTGCAGGTTACTTTAGGTACATATGTAGAAATCAGAAAATCAAACTGACATTTCCTGAGAAAGTGGACCTGACAGCTCAAATTATAAATCATTAATTTATAAGTTATAAGCTTACCATTGGGAATCAGGTCAGTAAGGGGACCGTTTTAAACACTGATTGCTTATGTACTCGCTCAATAACTGATTTCTGTTTGTTTCCAACTAAGAAATGTATGAATTGCATCTTTAAACAACAAAGTATTGGTTCCTTCATGTACTTAAAACTCAAGCAGACAGTACCTTTAGGAAGACTTTGGGGGTTTTAAATATTAGTTCTATTGTTTTATGAATTGTATATGTACTGTGTAATATGTAATGTGTAATATACTTGTGTTTAGCGCAGCTCTGACCTGATTAGTTCTGTTGTAACTGCGTAACTCTTTATTTAGTGAATGTTTAGGTATGATAAATGCCTTCAATCAATAAATAACACACCAGACCCCGGTGTGCGGTTTCCACTCGCCTCATAAATACCTCCTCTAATGAGAGAAGGAGAGAAATTTCTCATTAACAGACTGAAGGCTGAGCCTGCTTAATTTAACAGCTTTACTGTTGGTTACCGTGGTAATTACAGCCCCACTTCTCTTTGATCTCGCCAGACAACGTTTCCCAGATTCTCAAACTCATCAGAGAAACAGCTGCTATATCAGAGAGCGCGTCTCTATCGCGGGGAAATGAGAGACAGCTCCTCCATCGCATGGCATGCGCTCTGAAGTCTAGATTTACAACTGGTGCCTTTGTTCAACACAATGTGCGTGATTCCTGCGGGATTTCAGAGGGATGAGGGTATAACAGCGTGCCAAAGCTTAAAGGCAGAGTACACCCAAAAAATGAACATTCAATCAACCAGTGCTGTTCCAAACCCATATGACTTTCTTATATAAAACACACGTTTTTAAAAAATATCCTTTTTTCTTTTCCATATAGTGGCAGTGAATTGGGACTGCAAGAAAGTCATTTAATTGATTTATACGACTTGTACATATTCTGAAGACATATAATATTGGAGGTTTTGACATTTGATAACCCCAGTGCTCCTCTTTAAAAGGATTTCAAAACTTCACCTTTTGGGTTCTACAGAAGAAAATAAGTCAGTTGGACGACATTTTTTGGTAGAACTTTTTCTCACCCGCAGACTGATAATACAAGCAACGTTCGTCGCTAATCGCACGCAAACACACAACAAACCGTGTTTATGTGCAAACGGATGGACCATCGTATCTAGATAACCGTTGCTCGTCTTATTTTTTATTTATTTTTTTTAAGCTTAGTCTTAACTCCTCGGGGTCCCCAGACCTGTAAAGTACTGAGGCAGGAGTATCTGCATAAGCTTTGATGCTGAGTTTCATATTCTCTAACATTAAAAATGTGCATATTATAACAGCCTCTTTTTCCCAGGCCTCTCTGTTCTGATATTATACGCAGCGTGTAAGCCGTAGAGTTTCAGCTGAGATCTTTAGCCACGCCCTCAAACTATCAAAACTTGATACAGGTCTTACTGTTTCTTGATCTGTTGCCGATGTTGCTCAAAGTTGGCCTTTCTTACTTTCACTCTTTTATGTCTCGGCTTGTACCAAAGGTGAGAAGCAAAGAGAAAGACCGAGAGGGAAATTTGGAAATGAGGACATAGTGATGAAAGGGGAATAGCGCAGTGGAGTGGGAAGGAGTCGGTTAGGAAAGAGAGAGTTAGGGGAGTTTTAAATGAAGTTTGAGAGTATATGATGTACAAGTGTTTTCTGTGGTCTGACCTACTTAATGAATGTAAATGTCACACTAAATAGCGAAAGGTCATTTAAAGGTTCTGTAAGGTGACTCACAGACACGTATCCCCTGGCCACAGGCTCTCGAACCCACACAGAACGCCTTTGTAATGGTTTCCTGGCCTTTTATACACACCCCTTGAATACTTCGTTGAGGTTAATGCTGTTATCTAAAGCTAGGTGCATGATTTTTGCCTCAAATTTCCTTCTGAGACAAATGTTGGCGTTCCTTAAATGTTCTTCTGTCACGGAGCAGAATTGTCTGTGTTTGATCGCTTAGTGTGACATGCTCACTGAAGACCGATTAATTGCCTTTGTAGTGAATCTTGACCTCTGATGGATTTCTGACAGCGTCAGGTTGCAGGCCTGCAGTGTGACCGTTCCTACAACTGCCAACCAGCAGAGCACAGCAACTGATGACAAGTGTGTGTGTGTGTGTGTGTGTCAAACAGACTGAGAGTCATTAAAGTGTGTCTTGCTTCTTCATATTAGAAAACACTTCTGTCAAGACTTGGTTGGATTGCTTGTGTTTTTGTGGTATCATTAAAATTTCGCGTGTCAATGAAGTTGAGGTGATTGATGAGGTAAAACAACTAGTCGACAGCGTGACCAGTATCCTAAGGTGTATGTTGTGCAGTCTCGTATTAAAATCCATTGATGTTGCAGTCTGCCCTGACTTTTAGCTAAGATCACTGAGGTCATATCAACAATCTGGCAACAGTTGTTAAGGACAGGAACAAAATCTTCTAGCTGCCTTTGCCCTTTAGCTACTTTATCCTAGAATGAATATTAAGCAGAAATTAACCATCTAAAATGATAATTGTTGAGTTTAGCCCCCCCCCCTTCTAACGCTGATGTTCATGCATCATCACCCTAAGTGTGCCGAGAGTCTTTTTGACTGTCGCAGTCACTTCCTTTCCAGCCCTTCACCGTAGAGGTGACACACACTGAGTTGCCCTTGGCGACTGCATTCCGTGGGTCAAAGTTCAACACCTTGATTTACAGCATCCTGTCTGGTCGGCTGTGCGGAAATGAGGCTCCTCACCACAGTGTCTTCCAGAAAAAAAATCACTGCCAGGAGAAATTATGACACACCGTTATCTTGTGACTCCTCTGGACCATTTTCATGTAATGTTCAGCCATCCATTCCTGCAGCTTTGTAATTTCAGTGCATCCAGACATGTTTATTGCCCATGCTGGAAAATGCGGCCTCAAAACATGATTTGGAAAATGCACGGAATAACACCAGATCAAAGCTACACGTTCACTCCATGCATGTAGGCATAGTAATGTAATGGTTAATCTAAATATTGAAGGTATGTAGATGATTACAGAATTTTGGCTTTTAAGTGCCCTGTCCCTTTAAATAAATCTACAATGACAAATGTTGAAGTGGTTCAGTCAATGGGGATATTTTGGTTTTGCATTCTGTCTTCTTTCCGATGTAGGATGCTTTACCTATTGATTAGTCCACATCTGCTTGTACAGGCAAGCCTGTAGTTTTGAAATTGGAATAGATTTTTCCCCTCCACATTGATTGGCTCAGGTGACAGCTAATTACTCAAGAGTACGTTGTTTGCGTGTTATATGCAGAGTTAATATTATTTCACGTGGTCCCTTTGTTCTGCCGCTTTCGTGGACTGGCATGTTTTAACATCTGTTGAAGCATTTCTGCAGTCTGTTTGCAGGAGCATGTACTTAGCGTGTCAGCGTGTAATCGCATGTTTGTGTTGTCATTTCCGTTGGTTAATATTATGTTGATGTGGCTGCCTGTAGATAAGATACAGCAGGTGTGTGTGTTCGTGTGTTTGTGTGTGTGTGCGCGCCGTGTTCCTGCTAAAAGCTATGTGTCTATTACGACTGTAGACATGCCCCTCCCAACTTTTCTGAATAAGGAATTGAAAACAGAGATAGCGATGTTTTCTTTGAAAATGGCTTCATACTAAGCCAGGCGACCGAGCTTGTCCTTTCTACTCAAACACACGCTTACAAACAAACACACTCATGTGCATCAAAACAACCCCCCACAAGATAGCCTAACCTCCCTAAAAGCGAAGTATGCAGTCAGGGACACCACACGGATCACAGTGCCCTCAAAGAGTATTTAGACACTTGAGGCTTAAACTTTAAATGTGGCGATTTCATTACGTTGGATAACAGATTACACAAACAAAATGGCATCCACAAACAAACAACGCTAGATCTTTTCACAGAACTGACTTTTGTTTTGCCATTTTGCTTTTAACCAAGTGGTCCCAAGGTCATTTGTAATAGATGTATGAAGTCATTTCCCCTCAAGTTTATACACACATTCCTTAGTAACCACAGGTGTAGGCTGTCACATTAACTGCGGACATGTTCCGTAAGTGACAACCAGGGGCCACCGAAGTAAGACAGGTGCTGTTAAAAAGAAGCTAAACGCGATCAGATAACACTTCCTTTGGGCACATTTGGCAAATAACACGTTCTGTTTTCATATCAAACAGATCAGGGGACTTCGGAAAATTCTCGGTTGAATCTTGTAAACAAAATTGGCTGAGGCACCTTCGCATGTGCGGTTTATTGTCTCGTCATTATTTCCTGATTTTGTTTATTTTCACACGTGTTAACGACTTCACAGCTCGCCCAGAACAACAGGGAGAGTTTGCCAACACGGACTTGATTATATAAACCAAAACATGGTACGACAAATCCGTATCGCGTTTAGCGATATTAAGTTTGGAGAGACCCACAGATACGATGGATGTGTTAAGTGTGTGTGTGTGTGTGTGTGTCCGTAGCAGCAGGAGCTTGTGGCCGCTGGATACGGATGTTCTAGCCAGAACCGTCGTGTGTGTCCACCTCCCTTATCTCCTACAGATCCCTCCCTTTCATCTCCATTCAGACCTACAGGGTACTGGACTTAACCCCTCCTTAAAATATATTCCCCTTGTTACACACACACACTCACTCCAAGACTGCTATCTCACTGCCACAGATGAGGGCCTTCATGTACAGGCCAAATGGCCCTCCCCCATCCCACGGTTTGTTCCTATCTCACCTGGCTTATTTTATTCTCCCCTCCTCCTCAGTTAACTCTCTCGCCCTCCCTCTTTGTCCTATCCCTCCTGTTGTTTATCCACCTTTGACGTGACTCTAATCTGAGTGCATGTGACATCTGGAATGTCCTCTGGTTTTGATCGAGATGGTTAGAGAGGGGGGAGGACATCACTGAATGCAGGCAGACACCTCTAAACACTGTAATTTACAGCATCTATTGTCTTAATTACACCGCTGAGATTCAGTTCTGTTTTCGGCATTTGTTTTTCCTCTCAGGATTTTCAGCAACCGTGTGGCAGACATGAAAACCCAAGAACATCGTTCCAGCCCTCTGAAATCACACACACAGAGTGAGTATAGAGATCATTTCACCCAAAAACTGCATATATGTCATCTCAAGAAGGTCATGTTTATATGCAAGCCTGTCAGGTAAATTCCCTTTAACAAACATCTGGGCCTTTAACAGATTCCTTTACGTGTGAGTGAGGTGTAAACACACACACACACACACTAATTTGATTCCCACAAACGCATTCTGGTACTTGCAACAAAAAACAGACCCACACACAGATACATTTGGTGGCCAGAGCGTAACCCTTCTTCTAACATAAACACCAGATCTCACCTTTGAACTCCTCACCTTTCATCCTGCTAATCTGTCCATGATGCTCCTCTTTCTCTTTGCGAACATTACTGTGGCTAAAAATAAGTTCTCATTTCTTGCACCTAAAATAGCACAATCTCCTCCCCTTTAACTGTTCTCATTTTCCCCTTTAAAGCCTGGTGAAGACCCAGCCTTTTTGATGTTTCTGTTTTTAACCTAATTCATTCTGCATTGGCCTATATGGGATTATGAATTACTCTGATTTGTGCATATAGACTTGGGCGTCGAAACTGCATTTGAATCTTCCCTTTAAAATTCCATTTTCATCAGCAGCTTTGATAGCTACACTTTTCTCACGACTAATGACTTCGTTTAGATCTGTTCTGTACTATTACCAACACTAAGGTTAAACCATTTTACCAATGCACCTTTTAGTCTACAGCTTTTATAGAACTCTGTACTTCTCCTCATTTGTTCCTATAGCTCAGTTGGTAGGTTTCAGTTCCCAAGAAACATGTGCACGATAAATGTATACCACTTTAAGTCGCTTTGGATAAAATCATTTCTCCATCTTGCTATTCATTATGTATTTGTTAAGAAGTCAGCCAGGTTTTGTGGATACAGTATATGTGTGAGACAGAGATAGTGACAAAATAGATACATGAATAGATAAAAAGAAAACTGTTAGACCTTTTCTGTAGTTGTTGTTTGCATTTGTTATCATGTTACAGACTGCAGAACGTTTTCTAATTCCACCTTGTTTTGACAGGTGACGTGCGGCCCCAGTCCCAGATGAAGGTTCTCCAGTTTCGCAGCATTGCCCCCAAAGCCCCTGCAGTGGTTCCATCATCTACAGTTCTGTCCTGCCAACCTCCCTCAGCCCTTCCAGAAGCATCCACGGCTGTCAGTCCCAAATCCATCCTGGTTCCTGCCCAGAACTACGCCCTCATGCAGGTGGCTGGGCAAGAGGGGACCTTCTCATTGGTGGCCTTACCTCAGACACAACAGCAGCAGCCAATCCAGAAGAACCTTAAGCTACCTATTCCCAGATACCAACCGGTGAGGAGCAAAAGAGCTCCAGATAAAGCCAGTGGCAAGACACAGAGCCCAGCCAAGGTTTCAGCACGGACTCAATCTTCTGCAGTAAAAACGGAGCAGAGTCCAGACCCACTGTCTGAACAGCTTGTTATGATTGACGCTGCTACATCGTCTGAAATCTGTGTTGCACCCTTGATTCCAAGTTCACAGACAGACCAAAAAGTTGAACAAAAGAGTGATGCAGGTCGACTTAATTACCCTCCTGGAGCCTCCAAAACAACCTTTGTTGCCTCTGTCAATAATATCTCACCGGTCAAAACCCCAATAGATGGTCCAGCCTCAGCTGGCAGTGCCATTACAGTGCTGTCTCCCACTATCTTTAGCAAAGCTGTTCAGATCATTCCATCTCCTCCCAAGGGCAAGCTGCCCATTCTGCCCTATGCCAAGGTGAAGAACTCCCTCCTGGCACCAGCCAGCCTTGCCAGCAGCCCATTCTCAGAGCAGACTGTAAGTGGAGCCAAAAACAGCCTGAAAAACCTTCCAGACAAAAAAGCCAAGACCACAGACATCAAAAGTGAAAGGCTTAGCCAAGACCCCAACAATGCCCAATCTAAGAAACCTCCAGGCAAGAAGCGGGGGAGAAAGAGGAAAACCATGGAGGATGTTCTAGCCTTTGAGGCCAGGAAGAGGAGATCCTTGTCATTTTTCAGAAGGAGGGCACCCGAGAAACCTTTGGTTGGTGTGCAAAGTTCTGCCTCCCAAGAAAAGTTGCTTGACATATCAAAAAAGTATCGAAGTATACGTCCCAAGCCAGTACTGGTTGTGGAAGCCACTATTCCACAACTCATACCACTTCCTTCCTTGTCCACAACAGAGAAACCTGATCAGGAGCTCTTGTTGGGACAGCAGATATCAGGAAAAGTACTAGGGGCTCCCCAGTCCGCACAGGTGACCAGTCATCAGCCTGTGGTTGATGGTGAAAGTGGTGGAGCAGTGGTTTACATGGGAAGTCGTTCGCTTCATCGCTGTCCTACATGCAGCAGGTGTTTCCAATTCAAGCACCACTTGCAGAGTCACATGAACAGTCATAGTAAGCTGCGGCCCTACGTCTGCCCAGTATGCAGGAAGGCCTATGCTCACTCAGGCAGCCTTAGCACTCACATGAAACTGCACCATGCAGAAAGTAGGCCCAGGAAGAGCCTTTGTTGTGAATTCTGCGAGAAGTCATTTGGCTATGTCGGTGTCTACTTCAGCCATTTGAGAGAGGTGCACAGAGTCATACTTACGGTGGAGCCGTCCATCAATCAGCATGAGGACAACCTGCCTATGGAAGAGTAAGTAACAAGCATTTCCTCTCTCTTAGACTTTCTGTAGCTCAGCTGCTAGGGCATGGCTTTCCAATCCATGTTCCTGGAGGTCCACAGACCTGCAGAGAGAACTCTGCAGGTCTGTGGGCCTCGTCGGAGACATCTGTGCTAAAGCAATGATCATTTTCTGTCTGGCAGATCTTCAGAGGCTGACAAACAGGCCTCAGAACAGCGTGTCGACCCAGTCGAGCTGCAGATAAAATGCGGCCGCTGCCAGGCCATCACACCTACCTTTGCTGACATGAAGCTGCACTTGTTATACGTGCACGGCGAGGAGGTCCAGGTGCGACTGAGGGACGGGGCCATGCGCGGGGGCCGCGAAGCAGAGGATGAGCTGGTCAAACACGCAGCACACTACTGGAGGCAGCTCAACGAGAAGCGCAACCTGGTGCACTGCAGCACCTGCGACGAGGAGTTCTCCTTTTCCAAGTTCAAACGCCACCTCCACTCTCACCATCAAGGAGCAAGAGAGAGTCAAGAAGATGAGGAGGTAGAAGAGGAGACAATAGGGCAGGAAGAAGATTCATCAAGGGGTCTGAGTCAAGTCATAACCCTGAGGGTGGGGTCTCACTTTAACTGCATCCTTTGCAGTAAGGTGTTTAATAAGAAACAGGAGGTTCTGGAACATTGGAGAGCACAGCACAACTGTGAGAACCCCGCCATCCTGTGGGATGTACTGGACTTCAAAGGGGAGAACATGTCTATTGATGGGCCAAATTAACTGCAAATGGGTAATTTATTATTTGTTCTGTTTGTCAGCTGTGTGGTTCAAGCAAGATGTAGTGACGTCAATGCAAAAACAATCCACTTGCAGATTCACTCATGATGTTGTTTTTGATGGGGTTTTTTTGTTGCACTGTTTTTTAATGTAATCACAAATGTTTTGTAATGCTTGAATTTTGTAAAGTTCATTTTTTTTACTTCAGTGTTCTGGTGTGTTTTTATGCATAGCAACAGTATGAATTCCATAAAAATTCAAATCGCAGACATTATCGTAGCCCAGGTGTGCAAGTAATAAATACCAGCAAATGGAGTACCTGAGCATAATAATCATAATTTCTTGCGAGGTTGGTGGAGACGCGGTGTGTTAGTAACTGTTTCGGTTGAGTGAATCAGGTGAAACGGACTAAGAAAAGCAGACTCTTCAAAGACATATTGCCACTCAGACAGATTTAGAATTTGCAATACAGCGAATACAAATACAGCATGATTACCATGCTTGAAATATAACATGTCAAAGAATATGCAGAAATACACCTCCTATAAGCGACATTTTACTGCCACAAACACATAGTCACACAATTGCAGTCCTCATTCCACAGCTAAAATAAATGCAGCGAGTAAAAACTCTGGCGAGTTCATTTTTTGGTCTTAGGGATCCACTAATAAGGGAACCACTAATAAGATTTCAAGAATAGAATTAAACGCGGGCTAATTGTTAACCGCTAGGTTAAGTATGAATGTGTGTGACCGTTCTAAATGTTTAGTGTCGCATTTTTGGACGGAAATTCTACACCTAAGTATTTTTTCTTGGTAAAATGTGTGGTGAGTTATTTAAATGATCAATCTGTTCGAACATATTTGTATTTTCATTCATAAAAAATATAACAGGGTAATGGAATGTTTTAAAACCCTCGCATATGTTACATATGTATACTTGTATAGATAGATTAACATATATATATAAAAAATCAATATATGCAGCTGTATATGGTGAATATATATATATATATGGAGAATATATATTTACAGAGATGTCATCTTCCACTGTTTTCTCCCATATAAATTAAAATTATTGGACTATTTTATTAATATGTCTTAAGTAAAACCTGCAGCTTCAGCTCTACCACTAATCAAAAGTTTAAACATACTTTACTAAATTTGTGTTTCATCTTACCTGTAACATTGTATAATTTTAAAAGTATTGCATATGTATAATTTAAAGAAACTTAAACTCTTTATGATTTACATTTTGTATTATTTACAGATTTTTGACGAGGCTAAAATATAAGATTGTTCGTAACATTTGGACCGTTCTTAAAATGTAACATTAATCATGGCTACCGCACTACCAGTTGTTACATCACAGTGGTGAGGGCCTCTGTGTGGCAAACAATAATGATAAAGATTAAGTGTGTCTAAACTTTTGAGTGGTATTGTATGTTCTGTAAACGTTCATCTGCTTGAACAGGTGCTGTGTAAAATCACGAACGTGATTCGTAATGTTTAATACACTCCTTAAATGGCACAAAACGACCCGCGAATCCCAAAGCATCATTTGAGGTTGTCTCTCACAGTTGAATTCTGTCAGATAATCCGTAGTCAATAAGGTTGATCCTAACCGTGTCATCAAACAGGCAAGCGCTGTTTGTCTTGTTACAATTACCCCTTAACTGTTATGGATCTTGTCTTTAGTGAATTTTACCTTGAGCCTGCGTTTCAGTGAAAAAGAGAATGAAATGTCATGTTTATAATGTGGTCTTATTATATTTAAAGTGATTGTGTTCGATAGGAAAAACATTGTAATGGGTTTCAGACTTCAGGCTATAGGGCCTTAACACACTGTTTATGGTTCCGTCTGATTGTTTGACAGGAGGAGAAAATGTTAGCATCTGAGGTTCACGAGGTAATCTTTTCCCTGCCACTGTGATGTTTGTGTCTGTTTGTGGCTTTAGCTAAACTGAGCCCAGATAGCGTCTGTACAAGAGAGAATGTCCCTATATTCTTGATTACTGGTGCCTAAATAAAAGAGTGATCTAACTTCAAGTATTTGATGTGTTTATTACCTTGCTGTCTGACTGGATCAGAGCTCTCGCGTTAGCACCTTATAAACGCACGGGCTTATCTTATTTCATACCAAAACATTTACCGCAAGACTTCATTTGTGTGTTGCACAGATCGCTGAGCAGTGCGGGGCCCGAATTAAACCAATTTCAGCTGGACACATGATGGATTCATCCTAGTCTGTGTAAATCGCTAAAAACATACATTCGCTGACAGAATGCTAATGCTCTAACAATGCGTGCTCGACGTTTGTCTTGCAATATACAACAACAGCTTGCAGGAAGAGATCTGCGCATAAGGCAGGATTGTTATACAGCAACATTGCTAACATATAACAAATAAGTAGGTTTGCTGCTTTGTTTTCCAACACGGTCTTGGTTACAAAAGCAACATCTACTGTTTACATAGATGCTTATCAAAGTGAATTAAAGGTGACTGTATTGCATTTTTATATTGCAACATCTCCCAGGCAGCATGGCTCTGATTTAAAGCCTACATTAAATGATCATAACTTCTCTGTCCCCACAGTGCGTTCACATCACACGCAGGTAGTGTAGGAACGTCGACACGCGTGCATACTCCTCTTTAATCTGTGCTCCGTGCTTTCTCCTCCACTCGCTCTCTCCCTTCACACTAGAAACATGATCGCACACGGGAGATCAAAGCGCATCTTTCTAACAGGATTAGAGGATGGAGCTTTAGGAGGAAGAGAGAGTCTGTTTTAAAGTAAATGAGGGATGTTGGCAAGAGGCAGGAAGGAGGTCGGAGGGAGAGAGAGAAAGGAAGTGGGCGGAGATAGCGGAGAGATGATAGTGCTGGGCAAAATAAAACGTGTAAGAAGAGACGGAAGAGAGAGAGAGAAAGAGAGAGAGAGAGAAAGGACGCGCGCAGAACCACCGTACTAGCACGCGCGCGCGCGCGCGCCTTCCTTTTCATTTTCAGAGATGACCAGATGATAATGAATTGTTCATGAACTATGATGAATGGGGGCTGATAAAAGAATGATAGCCAGTGACAGAATAACGGGTGATGAGCTCTCTCACCCCCCAAAAAAGAAGCAGAGCTACGGCGAACGTCCAGCTTGAAAACCGCGCGGACGCTAAAGGCAGCAAGAAGCTCTATCGATCCGTCTCCGTCCGTCCGGAGGAGGAGGAACAGAGATGATGTTGAGCTGAAGATGAATGGATGAAGTGAAGGGTGTGTCCGGAGTAGATAACCATCAAATGATGTTATAGACTCTATCCTGTCTGTTGCCAAGTGTGTGATATGAAATAACGTAAACGGTTCAAAGTGGAGCTGTGGCCACAACGGAAACTATTATGAGCAATATTAATAAATATGTATCAGAATAAATGAATAAATGGTTATGTGACATATCAAGCTAAAACGTCAATATTAATAGGCTTATATCTAAAACTGTTATCTGCATTTTGCTAATTCTTTTATCATTATAATCCGCATGCATCTTCCATATTTATATTTATTTATTTATTATAATATAAGGTATAGTTGTGTGGCTAAGAAAAAAAGTCAGAACCTGCCTGCTGTACTGCTTAGCTCTTGCGTTTTGCTCCGATTTGTTGTGGTTTCAAAACTGCGTTTGGTCCGTTTTGTTTGGTCACAGAACATGATACTGATGGTGTGAAGTCAGTAAAAAAGAGAGCGAGGGAACTAATAGCTCAAATACAGAGATGCAAACACACGAAGGGGTCTCAATATGTATGCGTCTACATCTATTGCAATACATTTGTACTACATCCACAGACACTTGTGAGGGTGAAGCCCTTGTCAGTGACTTTGCAGCATTTTGGTCCCTCTTGTGTGTTGTGTGGTCCAGATGGTACAGAATCACTCTGTTCCACTGGGCCTCTAGTAGACCGCCCGGAGGGACGCTAGCCATCTGCCCGGGACATCACACTACCCACACACACACACATTCACCAACGCTGACCTGGAACACACACGCAACTACACACAGAGACAAAAGAGCCACTAAACTGCTCATCTAGAACATTCCCTGATTTCTTCATCACTGGTCACAGTGTGGCCACCTCAGGATAGGGGCCCCGACTCCACCGAGGGCCAGTCTGGGGTTACGTTAGACTAACAAGCAAGAATATAATTACTATTCAAGCAATTTGGGTTGTTAGCCAAAATGTATCCGTTTGGTTTATTCTTGGTAAGTGTGTATGATATTCTCTTTAAACACACTTCGTGTTTTCATCCTCAGCCAATCAATCAGAGCAGAATCGTTCACCAGAATAGATGAGTGATAATTGGCTCGGGGTTGTCAGTATAATGAGAGCAGTATTTACAAATCTAGAGAGAAGAGGTAGAGAGCTCTCCCAGTTTTAATGCTCCTAATGAGACGCAGGTAGGCTAACCGGAGGAGTATGAAGCAATTAGGAAAGGATGCAGGACATTTTTCTATCTACCCGTATCTTCCCACAGGGAGAACCTTGACAGCAGAGAACACTAAGGGAGGCTGCAGGGAATTAGGTCTGCCTGAGTAATAACCTACATTTACCCAATCCTGCGTCCTTCTTCTCTCGACTCGCAAACAAGGCTAATGACATACCGCTGGCCTGCAGACATGCATGAATATTATGTTGATGTTATGTGCATGCGAGCACTGCGTTAACTAATATGCGAAAACCAGCCACCCACGCACGTTAGCGCTAATACGTAAAATGCATGCAGCACCCATGTTTTCATGTTTTATGCACATCTGCATACAGAACGGTGTACTGTAGCATAAAACACAATATGTGGACATGCTCCAAATTTTACACCTATGCAATCACACACAGTGTCGCACAGACGCACACAGAACCTTTGATGATGCTCTCTCTCTCTCCTTTGATGGCAATTACCTGCGGCATGCTCTGAAACAATCTTAACCTCATCTGATAGGTTAATTAACTAATGCATACACGCCGCACTGGATGCCGGGAGCACGTCATGAACAGTGTTGTGCACATGTGGGGCTCTCTTCACTACAACTGTACGTACAATGATATTTAAACCATCTTTTTCGCCGCCTACATCCTAACCGAAGTGGAACTTCACAGTGGCCGATTTTTTACACTCTATAAAGGCGGCAACTATGTGCACCACACAAAAACTCTGGAGACTTGAGGCACAATTGTTTTCAATTGATATACACTGAGAGTTTGATGTTAGCATGTTAACACCAAAAATGCTGTAATTAGCATGCATAAAACGGTGCCTTCATTCTTTATTTGTGTGGTTTTTTTTGGCTGTATGGTTCCCTAAAGAGCTTTCTGCAGAACCAAGAAACAACAATGGAACCTTTCTGTTTCAAATAAGACAGGATAAGGTTTTTAAACTACATATAAAGTTAGGGAAGAAATCGTTTTTTAAGAACCTTTGACTGAATGGTTCTTTGGGGAACCAAAAATGATTCTCCTACGGCATCACTTGTGAAGAACCTTTTAAGAACCTTCATTTTTAACACCGTTCACACACACTTTGGGTCGAAGAATAAATTTTTAATTAAACTACTTTATTGGTACTTTAAATATTATTTAAAATGATTATTAATGAATTCGCCTCAGAATGGCGTTCTCACTAGGTTTTGGAACAGAGCGTTGGAGTTCATTTATCACCACGGTTGTCCTTTCTTCTGTTTTCACTTTTACGTCAGTTTGCAGGACTAATGAGTTCCCACAATTTGCAATTAAGAAAAGCATTTTATCATCATCATCACCTCCAGGTATATTCC
>JAZGTI010006976.1:0-22439 GCA_036877585.1 Botia kubotai | reverse complement strand
TATTATATTTTATGTTTTGTATATATTTATATATTATATAAATATGTAATTTTATATATTAAATAAATGTAATTATTATATTATACATACTGTATATGAAGCCTGTTAATAATACAGTAAAACAATCCTGTTTAATGTATTTTTTATTTTTGTGTCAGTTAAATATTGAAGTAATGTTTTGCAGTGTGCGTGCGTGCGTGTGTGTGTGTGTGTGTGTGTGTGTGTGTGTGTGTGTGTGTGTGTGTGTGTGTGGTGTGCTGTACATTCTTCTTTAGTGTTGTGTTCTGAGAGCACATGAGGTCATGCTGCACACTGGGTGTATACTCACACACCAAGGCTTTTCCCAATGCAGGTGACTTCTGGGAATCGCAGTCATGCATGCAGCCATCTGCCACCACTCGAGACCCGACACATTCCTCCGTCCACTAACTATTCAGTTGTCAGTGATTTGCCTAAGTGGAATTGACTTTTATCTTCACCGTGCTGTAGGGCGGCGATACTCGTTTCCCCGTCGCTCTGAGCCCGTGTCACATCCAGCACGTTGTTATTGGCAGCTGAAGAGATGCTGATCAATAGCTCAGGTCAGGGACGGCCCGCGGCCCTGCTGCCTTCAGGCTGCTTATTGATTCAGATCCGTTCAGCTCCGCCCAGCGTAAGGCCACAGTCTGGACCAAAGAGATGGTGTGAACAGAGAGGTGTGGCATGAGAGAGCAGTTTCAGTATTAGTGACATCTCAGTGCTGCGACAGCCATGTCACTGAAACCCACGTGTAGTGTTTAACCAGTTTAGTAGTATTTTATAAAAGGTTCACAAAGCTTTAATTGTGTAATTGATCAATATTTATACTTAATAATTAATACTAATTTTGGGGGGATAATTTAATGTTATAATGTTATGTGCTTTTTTAATTTCAGTTGTATGTGGGGAGACAAATCCTTGGTTGAGTTTCCTGAGACATGTAAACGTGTGTCTGTATCTCTCTGTTTGTTTGAGTCCCCACAGCAGTAGTGGTTAAGCCAGTGGCATGAGTTTGCAGGTGGACTGATGAAGGGAGGATGCAGGAATTTTTGTAAATCAGTTTGGTGATGCCATTGAAATCTTCAAGGCAGGGTAAACCCTCTGCTGCTCTGGGCCACACCCTAACTCTGTTCATTTGTCCACTGCAAATAATCAATACAACTGGATTAACTCCACTAAAGCACTCAGATTTATTTCAGTTTATTTCAAAACACAAGTTTCTGGGTTGGTACTTGTAACGTTACCCTCTGGTAACACAGTTTACCATGCATCATCTCCACCACTTCCTGCAGAACCTCCTCTTTAGTCCCCTTAGCGCGCCCGCCTCAACGCCTTGTTTTTGTTGCAGTTTTAAGTGCCTCTCCCTGGAGCTCTTCATCAACAACCTAATAAGAGCTCTTGGGAACAATTAAACAGCATCTTTAACCCTGTTCTAGCCGCAGAGGTAAAAATAATCATAAAAATGTTGGCAAACAGTAGAGACTCCGGGGGGAGCGTTCAGAAATCACAGTCTGTCTCTCTGTCCTTTATTCCCTCCACTGAAGCCCAGGCAGTGCAGACAGGAGCTGTCAGAGATGTAGTCTGTGACAATCACATGTACTCAGACCCCTTCTGCTTTTCCATCATCCGTTTCTTCTCTTCCAGTGTTGAAACTGACATGTGAATGAATATGTACAGTCTAAGTGGCTGTTGTTGTGTATGAGAGATGTTCGGCAGAGTGCACAATTATTCATGTTATTACAGGAATATGTCTTGTTCTGGTTATGGGGGAAATTAAGTTTCTCCGGAAATTTGTTTTTCTTCTTTTTCTTTTTTTATGGATAGCAAGAGCCTTTAATGACACAAGAGAAAAAATTACTCAGAAGAAATGCATTTATTACTTAATGTAATCTGGAAAATCATACGGTTTTGTCCTGCAGCAGTCATAAAAAATAATTATATATTAATTTTCTGTTCTCTAAAACAGCTTATTACTGAATTCAAAAAAACTTGATAGAAGCCATATTGTTCTGTGTGCTCGCCTCCTGAAAGAGGTTTAGCAGCTCTCACTCATGGGGAACAAGCACGCAGAGAAAAATCTGCACTTACAGAGCAGAACTAACACTGGTCTCACCTTCTCTCAACTCGGCTTCACAAAAGGCAGTGTGTGTATTTGTGTGTGTATCTGTGTGCAAATCTGTTAATTTCTCCTTCTGCTCTTTGTTCCATTGTAAAAAAGAAAATGCGAGTTCAACTTTTGTTGTGGTCCCTAATAGCCTGTTTTTGTCTCTTATCTCTAGGTGGCGCTATCACTCTGAAAGGCTTTTCCACAGACTGGGGGTGCTTCAAACCAAAACTCATAACTGGGCCTCCTAGCTTTGACTGGAAATACCTGGAATTTTAGGACAACAACACACTAGCCCTTGCCAAAAGACTAACTAATAGTGCCCAGTCACTAGATTTAAAAGCTTTACATTCCTCTTTACTTTTGAATATACCAGTAGACCAAAAAAAGTATAGCTTTAACACTGCTGATAGACTACGGCCATCTTCTGCCATTGCACCAAGCCTGCTGTGACCGCGAGGGTTGTGACCTTTCTGCCACCCACTTCAAACGGACACTTGAAAAGAAGGACGCAGTGAGGGAGAGCTTCCGAGCGGCGCACCAAACCAAAAACCCCATCAGGTAAGGCTGTGAAGTCATCTCTTTTCCTACTGGTGAGATCCCGCAGCCCTTCAGCTCCTCAGGGGCATTTGAAGGCCGGTTAGCCCCCTGTGTTAATGCCTACAGAGGCTAGTTCTGCTCCATGCTGTGGCCACTGCAGATAAAGGGTCCCGGTCTGAATCACCCGTCAGCTGCTGTAAGATGGTGTTTGAATTGGTTTGGTTTATGGGCAATTGAAAGAGAAAAAAGAGATTGACAGAGAAGGAAGTGTTTTGTTCTTACAGATGTGTATGTGGCTGTTAATTTTGATGTATGTTTAATTTTGACGTGTGTTCATATACACTTTATTGTCAGCTGGCACAGAAATATTCTCACCCACATATTGTAAGTCAGTGCTGTGCATTAATACTCGTCCTGTTTTCTGAGGTGTGAGGAGATCGTTTTCATGTGCTTTGGTGATTTCCAGTATGAGAGTAATTACTTAACACATGATGAGAGATGAGCAGAAACTCATTGTATTTAGTTTTCAGTGTTTCTCTGATGGTAATTTGACCTTTGCTTATAGCACAATGTAAAAAGTAAGTGTGCAGTTACGAGAGGTGGAAATGAACAGGGTACTCAAGATACAATATCAATATAATAATTCTATTGATATTTAGGTCTTTGTTATTCAAAACTATATTGTGTATATATATATATATTTATATGTTTGTATATATATATTATTTTTTGAATATATATATGTATATATATACATATAATGAATTGAATATCTACATTTTGAATCTTGAGAAAATAAAAGTATATAAGACAAAGAAAATGTAGATTTTCTTTGTTTGATCTGACCCTCAAAAACAGCTGTTACTTTTGTAACCTAATATGGTCAGTCTGAATTAGTCATGAAATATTATTTATTTTAAGTAAATAAAACTTTTTTTTTATAGATTTTTTGCAGTTATTTTTTTAGAGCACATCAACTACAGAAATATTTGTACGGTGCAGCTCTGTGCTGCCCAGGTAACTCACATATTCATGTGTAAATGTTAAGCAGTGATGCTGACAGACAGACAGACAGACAGACATGCTCTTTAGCTGTTAAACATGATGTTATTCTCTGCTCTGCGTATCACCCTGAATGAAAGTAAATAGTGTTTATAGAATTAAGCACTAAAAAACAAAACAGACAGGCAGAGAGAAAGCTCAGAAGAGACTCAGCTAGCTTATGAGAAGAGAGCAAGGCCTTTGTTTGAAAAGTTCAAAGTCATTTTTTCAAATTTAGGTCATTTCACATTAGTACTCAGCAGGGAGCTGTCATTTGTGAGGAAAGAAAACGCAAATAAATAAATAACTCAACAGATGGAGAACTAAGGCTTCTTAAGCATTTTTAAGGGTTGTTCATATTAGTTTATCTGCTTGAGACCAAAAATACAACACATGAAAGCATTTACCAAGAAAAAGATCCATCGCTGTTAAAATAATTAGTGACTTTGAAATGGGCTGTTTGAAAAGTGACAGTGAGGGTCTGAGGGGTCAGCCAAGCTCATGAAAGGACAAATGTCAGTTTGAAAAAATCAGAAGCGGTGAACGCCCCTGTCAGGAGAGCGAGTCTCCACCCACCTGCCTCCTCTCTCTCTTTATTCCCCTCCATCTGAGAGCAGTAATGGAGCAGGGATTGTAGCCCGGGGCTCGGGCACCAGAGCTGCTCTGCATGAGGGATGTGCTGCACTGTGGACAGGGTCGCTCCCTTTGTGCCGGCCCTGTTTGGCCTCGCGGTAAAAAGAGCCATGCATGATTTCATACATGAAAGATATATGTAATTGAACAGCAGCATTGCCCATACACTACATTTACAATTCAAAACAGAGGACGAGAGCAGCATTTCCCTTTATCTCCCTCGCCCATCCTCTCTTTCTCTGAGAGGAATGAATTTCTGCATATCACAGAGTACATGATGTACAAAACCACATGAAATGCAGATTATCACACTTTCTATTGACTTTAATTAATCAACATTATGGATGAGCTGAACGTGTCGTTTCTGACAGCTTGGTCCTGTCCTGATCGTTTTTTTGCCAGATTTGTAGGACTACAATGTCTGGTGTTGTGACTAATACTTTGTTGTGGATGCTGTTCTTCAGCCTCTGAAAGGGTCAGAAACTTTGTCTTAATGCATTTGTTTATTCATAGCAA
This sequence comes from Botia kubotai, assembly GCA_036877585.1. Classification (NCBI taxonomy): domain Eukaryota; kingdom Metazoa; phylum Chordata; class Actinopteri; order Cypriniformes; family Botiidae; genus Botia; species Botia kubotai. Next base: position 17,587 of record JAZGTI010006976.1, on the reverse strand, counting down.
AATCGTGAATGCATTTGTGAATATTTGTGGCCTTGATAATTTAGAGTGTTACACAATTCTGAGTATGTGATGCTTAATGCTTTAAGTGAATGTTCTTGACTGACTGGAGAACACATTCAAATATACATACTCTGTGTGGCTAAACTTCATACTAGAATTTGCTTTTTGTGGGAAAAGATTGTGTGTGTTGCTGTTTGAGTGTTGAGGACACACACAGTCTTTGTTTTGGTGGTCTGTCTTCAGTGGGCTCTTGCTGGCACCTCCTGCAGTGTTAATGTAGTGGCAGGTTAAACACCTCTCCTGTTAATTGCTCTAACGAGCTCATACTCTACCAGTGAACAGCTGTTTTAATGGCTGTTTTATGGGCATGTGGAGCTCAGAGGCTGCCAGATCTCTGTCGACCCTTTCAGGGCAGTGATGCACAGCTTGTGACGTCAGCTTCTCCCCCACCCTAAATTCTGCAGCAGTCCACCTGCCTCTGCGTCCTGGAGGTCATGGGAGGAGGTTAAGCACTGCGCGACTGTGTTGCGAGTGCTGTGGTCAGCTGCATCATCTTCAGGTTCAAAGCTTTAGCATCACTTACTCTTCCAGGTTGTTGATCTGCTTGACCTTTTTTCTGCTCCTTATATTTACCCCTATTAACTTAAAACATAGTGTTTATTACGATATTTGGTAATTACATTAAATTGTTTTAAATTGAATTTATGTCAAACATATATTTCATGATAGGCTATAAGATATTTAGCTTTTTCTGATTTTTAAATTATCATAAACAATAATAATAATTATTATTATATCATTATTATATAACATAAATAACTATTATTATGTTTAATAATTCCATAAGTGGTTATGCTTAATAATATTTGTATTTTTGCATAGAAGGTCAATTTTAATCAATTTTCAGTTTATTCATATATTTATTCATCAATTCAGGGATTTGCATGTACCTGAATTATTTGTTTTGTGTATTCTGTCAGATCACTGGTCTGTTCTTATTTCACTTTGTTTTAATCCAAGCTTAAAATATATCTTCCTTTTCATAATGAGTTTATTCAAATGACTTATGAGGCAACATCATTTGTTAAAATATACAGCAGTTGTGATTTTTTTCTGTAAAGTCCAGCACACACATGATGTGACATTACATGAGCTGCATGGAAGAATTCATTTCTGGGTGTTCTCTCAGTTGAGAATATTTGTCAACAAAATGTCATCCGTCTAATTTTTTAAGGTAATTCTTCATGGCATTTGGGTCATGAAATCACTGTGTTCATTCAGCATCTCATGCAGCATCTTCTATAGATAGATAGATAGATAAAGAGATAGATATTAGAGAGTATTTTGGATGCTCTGTGATGTAGTGATTTATAAGATGAGATCATGGTGTGGTGAAAATATCTTGTGATGTGCAGGCCTGACTGAAGTCCTGCTTGAATATATCGCATGTGGACATGAAGATGTTTCAGGCAGAAAATCTTCCCTTTGCTCAGACCTGGAACTGGAAAGTGTTTTTATTATTATTTCAGCCTGTGTGTTATTCTCTTACTTAAACAAAGGTAATATGGTGGTTGTAAAGAGAGATGTAAAGAGGATTTGGGGCGATGTAAGGACGGGCTGGTTTCGTCTGGACGGAGGCTTGCTCCAGGCTGATTTTCTCTATGACCGTGAACAGATACATTTGTGCTGCTTAACCGCACAGAGCCCGAAAACGATCCATTCCTGCATTTAAAGGTGTATTTGAATGTGCTTTTGCTGTTTTCTGAAGCTTACCGAGATAAACATAAATGACGAGATGTATGCATATGTGTGGCCATGTGTTTGAGCTCGTGCCGTTCTGACGTCATTAAAAATAAAGGTAAATAAAAACCGAATCGATTTTGCATTAGACGTATAACTGATGGAGATGATGTCGTTACAGTGCCAAAAAGCACATACACGGGGACGCGCGCAGGTGTTTGGTGTGACGCACTGCTAATATTCAATAGATGCAAATTTTCGGTTACTTTGATCTTTGATTTTTTTAGAGAATTTTAACAAATGACAATTTTATTGATTTTTTTAAATCATATTTTTCGTTTATACATTTTGCTTGCATGCTTTAGTTAGATCAGCTTCGGACAGATCTTAAATTTAACCCAGACTAATAATAACATATTCATCAATTTTATCATCATTTATGCTAATTACATTAACTAACTTTTTTAAATTTCTTATTCAGAGCTGTGTTGTGTATTTTTCATTTATTTTTAAACATTTCTTTTGATAGAATTAGCACGTGTCCAACATATACATTTTGTTTTTAAAGTCCACTTCTCTTGGGCAATATTTGACACCCGTTAACGATCTTAATCAGTATATACTTTAATATAATATCAGTATGTATGTATCTAATGTAGTTAAATAATTAATTTCGAAAACATTTGCATAATTAATTAATCTGAACATTTCACGCATAAAAACGGTTTCAAGAGTAACTAAAAATATGAACTAGTGCGTTTTTACAACAGTTTTTGAACGCTGATTAATTAATGTTTAGAATATTTAAGATTAATTAAAGTTTATACATTAAGTTTTTAAAAATTACGATGCTAAATTAAGTTGTTTCTGCTGTTCTTTATTTAAAATGTTTCTCTCCCAATACTCAAAATGAGAATATTTCTAAAATGCCTGTAACGTTATAATTAATAATTAACGTTAATTTAATCCAATCTGGACAAAACAGTCGCACTTTTAATTACTTTTACTTGTAGACATCTTATTTTGCGGTAAACAAACAAAAAACAAATAAAAAAATGTGTAACACCAGCACCTACAAATCTGGTAATTATTATAAAACGCGATGAACGAACTTCTGTTGCATTTGTAAGCACATTAATTGAAATGTTTAATGCAATAGTTTGTTTTGGCAAAGAGAAAGCTATAGGTCATGCATTTACATTTTATTTCATTGTCTTCATTCATGTTTTTGCCATATTTTTTTTAAGTGTCGTATCAGCGGTCAATCTTATACAACTTTACAATAAATGTGGTCATTGAAGTTACATTTTTAAATTAAATGTGTATCGCACGAACGTTTACAAATAGTGCTACGGTGACTAAGATGTAATGTCTATTTTACATCTTGATAATACTTATTAAAATTATGAATATACATTTTCATGCATTAAATGGTATCATTTGGAAAACACGATACATTGTGTTCTCATAGCATCCCACATGTTTGAAAAAGAGACGCCAAACCGCTTTGATTGTGTCTATAAGTTATATGATAACTAAGATAATCTTTTGACATGCATTGTATTTAATTCACTCATGTATTCATCGTGTCTATAAGCTCAGTGTTATTGTATGTATGCAGTTACTGAGGTAGCACAGTCACGCACATACCCCGGTACGCCATCATGTGATGCACATGGTTTATTTGTACATGGTGATTATTATTATTTATGGTTTACAACATATCCGTGATTTTGTCATGATATTGTGTTAAGTTGCTTTAACAAATGCATTGACAAAAACTACTGTGAACTGACAGTCTCCTATCGTGCACTCCCCATTTGGTTCAAGTTTGATTCGTGCGTAAAGTTCACATATCTGATAGTAGATTATGAAATTTTAAACCCGAATCTAACCAGTTACCAATAAACATTTACCTGTATGTATATGTGTGTTTGATTTGATGAAATCCAGTGACAAGGTGACCTGCAGATCTGCGCAGGTGGCAGCGAGCGAACAGAGGCAGCTTCCGGTGGCGTTTGAGCCCCTTGGCCAAAGTGAACATAAGAGGGCGCTGCCATTGCACCTGGTACACGTTCTGCCCCAGGCACCCGCGGCTTCGGGCCGGACAATGCTTCATCCGGTCCCAGTGTGTGATTAGACCTGCACACACCGCAGCTGTCCTGCTGCCGCAATACATGCATCTGTTGTAGGGCTCGCTTCTGTTGACTGTGGTGACTAAGTTCAAATTTCATTTGTTAACCATGCAGATAAATGATAATTGTAAACGCTTGATTCTTTCATTAATAGCGCATGTAGAACTCAACTGATAGCCTCCATCCAAAATACAAATTGGACGTGTGTATCTTCAACGTTAATATCGTGGCATAAACCCCAAAGATTTTCATTCGATCTACAATGTTCTTCGTCTTTTAATAAAGTTACGAGACAGCTGCCTTCATCTCTAAATGATTTTGCCTCTTTTCATTTCCTTCGTTTTTGGTCCTTATTATTCAACAGTGGCACGCGCGGAGCATGAGGTTGAAAGGACACACACACACACACACACACGGACATTCTTTTTGAAAAACTGAAAAAATGTATGTTACATAAATGCAGACATGTATATTCAATAATGTATTTTACCTGGTGTTATATTATTGGACAAGCAGATCTTTTTTTCTTGTCTTATAATTCATATAAAATACATGTTTAATTTGGATGGGTTTGTATGTGGTATTCATTGTTTCACTGTGCTGATTTAGACCGGCGTTTACGCGTTACTAGTCAGATTTTGCAGTCCACATGTTTACCAGGGTTGGGTCTGGCATATTTAGTTGCCTGTACAGTTATTCTCAGACGTATTTACAGCAGCATTTGCAATTGATTTAAACTTACAGGTAAAATCACATTTGTATTAAAGGAGCCGGAATGGAGATTATGTGGGCACCATGTTTTCAGTGGTATTAATATCATGTGATATTTTTGTCTATAAATATGGCTATCAGTTGGCAGACAGGACCACACTGCATATTTAAATGTATTAAGATTTGGCATGCAGGATACAAAGCCACAGACAAGCTCTGATTCTGTCCCTTTTCACGCACCGGCCTCTTATTATCTGACTGGCCCTGTAACTCTTCACGCACTCTATTTTCCATCCATTCATTTTTACAATCATCTCTTTCCCCAGAGAGTAGACAGGCGCATCTCAAATCCTGAACATTCTCTCGAGGCGAAATCTGTATGCATATCAAACATATCAAACCTATTGAACACGTTTACCGTTGCCATATTCTGAGTGCTGGATGGGCGTAAAACTGCAGCGTTAACGTTTGATTGTGTAGATTTTATTTGCCAATTCTGTTTTTCCTCGCACGTGATGCAAGTTAGTTCCCGCGTGAACGTTTAGTCTATGTTTCTGTTTCAGATGAACTGTACGTGTCAGCAATCATAAAATATGTGCTTTGAAAACTATAACTTAAACCACACACGGACGCCCACGCACTATAGGCACATACACACATGGACACACACATGCAGAAGAAACTGTCACATGTAGGCTGCATTGTTCCACGAGGCCAAAGTGTTTAATAATGCCAATGTTTGTATAACATGCGTTTGTGATTCTTCTATAGTACATGCGTTGCGTTTCATAGGCCATAGGTATATTTCTATTAAACTCTCAAGGCTAGCATTTCCATACCGCCTGCTCTCCATCGCGTAAATATTTCGCATGACAAGAAATGGAATAAAATAAAATTCAATAATTATCACGTTCTGTCTCGTTCTATATGTCTGTATTTATTAAAGCATAAAAGGTTTTACTGGAACGTATTATGAAATTAAAATACTACATTGTATGGGATAATCATTATTGCATTGTAAACAATAAATACAATACGATAATAAATACTATAAATGTTTATTTCTTAATAATGTATATATCAATGGATTATAATTGTGCAGCACACATTACACATGTCCCTGTTTATATTATTTTAATATGTGGTGACTAGTACAGCAGATAATGATAGAAATGAACCACATACATACGACCATATTTCGCAAACCATGCCTATTCGTTGTACAAAAAACAGCAGTTACAAGACACGCAAAAACTTATATTTGATCACCTTTCAATAAACATTATGTCATCGATAGCCGGTTAGTTGTATTTGGAAGGATTAGGCCCCTTAGAGTTGTCAGGAGTGAAAGTGCTCATTGAGAGACAGGGGAATAGTCATTGCTTTAGTACGAATCAACAATAGAATTATCATGAGAAAAGACACTAGCCCGGGCTCAGAGGTCGAGTCTGGGATACACGCTTTCGTTTCGGGAAGAGGCCGTTTAAAGTGACCACCAAGAGGTGAGAGAATTGTTTTGGGGCAAAGAGAGAAAAGCAGAGCAGTGGAGAAACGCAGCGATCTATACTACAGGTGTTACTATTGATCAGCCGTCAACTCTTTCAACGCGCGAGCTTGACTCCTTAACTAGAATTACTGTTTCAAAAAGCACGTCAAGTGTATCCGGTCACATGAGCTGTTTACTGAAGCACGCTATCAAAATAACAGATAATTAAACAAACATCATTTCTGTTCAAATTCTGTCTGGATTGCAAAAAGAGATTAACAACTGCACGCTGTAGTTACACCACAGTTACACCAACATAATACCATGTCATACAATAATCTAACGAAATTACAAGACCAAAAGTGAGAAACACAATGTTCATTAAAAGAAAGAACTTCTGGTTTTGCATTGCACTCTCTCCCTCTCTTCCTCTTTCTTCACCTATTGTGTGTGTGTGTGTGTGAGGGAGAGAGGGGAACAGAAAAAGAAAATATTATGTATTAATGTTTTCATATGCCTTGTTGCTAAAATCTGTATTTAAAGTGCCTCGTGAAATCAGCATTTGTCTCATTCTGATCCGCGTCTCCAAGTGGCTATAGCGCAAAGCCATGCCTCCGCGTCGCGTCGCGTCGCTAACGTGTTTTTAAAGTCCTCGCGAAAGACAGATAGTTTTAATATATCACATTAAATCTCAACACGTCCTGAAACATACAGATATGATCGTGTATCGTAAACATGAATACTGAAAATATCATGCTTAAAGTTACACAGTGTAAATACTTTGCTGTACCTGCACAAGAGGGTTAGCCTACACACACAGTAGCAGAGTTTATATCTCACGTTTATGATTTTTCAATACAAAAACATTATGCATTATGTTTGGTACGTAGTTACAAGTTGTAATTGTACGCTTTGTGAGTGCTATTTTCTGTATGTGTTTTCCTGTAAAAAAAGTTTACGATAAAATAGGTAAGCGCACATACAGTAAAATACATCCTTATGATTTTTAAATACATTGATAATGATAAAGCTTCATGGAGAGTGTTGTGCTGTTTTAGTATCGTTATAAAGTCACGTTTGTTTTACGCCCGGAAAAACTAGCAAATAAATCTAAATATTATTAATTCTGCCATACGATTATTTTATTAAACCAGATGAATCAAAACGCTTGGCGAACTTGTTGGGGTCGTAAGTGCTGGAAAGTGTCGTTCTCCTGCCAACGCCGTTTTCGGGGTTTTAAAATGTATTTAATTTCATAAAGACACGCGGCTGGATAAACACACTTACATGCGCGTATTTCTAAATATAAAAAGTAGCACGAAGCGGAAACAGCAGCAGAGCTGATGCGCGCTCTACACGGATAACTTTCAGTGTCTTCCTCCTCATCAAACTCTTACTTTGTGCTGTACTTAATTCCATATTTTCAATTCCCGATCACTACTTTCCTCTTTTTCTTCTCCGTCTATCTATCCATCCCTCCCTCCCTCCTCTATCTCCCTCCTCCCTCTCTCTCCTCGGCTCTCCGCTGAATCTTATTGATCCAGAAGGTGGCTAATTAGCCCTTCCCGTCGTGCCTGTGTAATGAAGCACATGCGCACTGAATTAATCACAGCCATTTTTTGCAGGAAACTAATTAGCAGGAATAAAGATCCAAAGAGTTTTTTCTTTTCAATCATCAGATCTCACTTTCACCTCTTCCTCTCTCCCGCCAACACAAGACCCGTCGCCTGCTTTGCATCCAAATTATTTTTATATTGCCTTTACAACTAATACTCCGTTTTTTGTACTCCCGCAACAACAATGATCTTTCTTTTACCATCATCCTAAACGCAAACTGACCGACAGGGACTCTGCCTTGATGGGATCTTTAGCCCGCGCGTCTCAATACTGGATTAAAAAGCACGGATCTCAGAGCTGCAGCGAAACACTGTAAGTTTGTTACTTTGCTTTCTCTTTCTGCCTCTCTTCTTAACGTTGCGTTTGTCGTTAGTTTCAACAGCACACTAAAGCGATTACTTTCGGGATTTCAGCGTTTTTGAGCCCGGGCTCTGCCCATTCTCATAGCATGATAAAGAACAGGCGATCGCAAGTTAATTTCATGCAAGCTGCTTTTATTTGTTGCCTTTTTACGAGTATCGTTACCTGTGTTTACATCTGGTTTCGTCCTCGCTCTTCTCATGCCTGGAATAATAGAAAAGGGCAAGACGGCGATTCCTTTTCCAAACAGTTGCATTTAAAACACACTTCTGCATTTGCATGTGGTCAAAAAGGCACGAATAGTGTCAAGAAAGAGGTTTTTAGCAGGGTGTCGATGTAAAGGGGTATCGTTGAGTGGTGGGTGAGTAGCGGGAGCGTTGCGCGAGCCTAGCCGGGAGAGAAGCGTCTTAGTCCAGCCTGCGAGTCCGTCTGCGCTCGCCGAACGGAAGGCTTCGCCCGCTTTCCTATTTTGTACTCGTTTGTCCTCTGTTTTCACGTCCTCCTTGATTTAGTGAATACCTCTGGAGCAAATGTCCCCATCTTTACTTTTCGTGTCCTTTCTAGTCTGGATTTCTCTCTCCGCCCTTTGCTTTGCATCGCATTTTAGTTCCTCTACTTGTTTCGCTTCTGCCACTTTCACAGTCTTTTTCTCGTTTTATTTTTCGTCCCAATCGTTGGTAAAGTTGTTGTTTGCTGCTTTCCAGTCGGAATCACATGCAAATCGATGGGCATGTGTGTGTGAGAGTGTGTGACTGTTCAGGGGAGTGTGTTAGAAATGGAGACGGAGCTCCGGGTCTCATGAGCGGATCAGCCGGAGCTCGAAGATCCGCGTCACGGAGCGATCGTGCCGACTTTAAGCGAGAAACACGCAGATATCGTTTTTCCCCAATTAAGTGTAAAATAATTAAATGCAATAATTACTCATTTCACAGCAAAGACTATCTAGTGACAATGAAAATTTAAAAGGCATTTTCTGCATAAACACGCGTCTCCTGTTGGTTTACGAAAAAATACTGCAAAAAAAGGGTTTTTAATTATAAACAAAGCTAAAAAGTTCTCATCGCTTGGCTGATCGGTCGAAGTGGCTTAAAATATTGAGAAATTGCCCATAAACAGACGAGAGGTTCCGATTTTGATAAAACAAAAACTTAAGAACACAAGTGTAGAATCAATTAAAAATCTAAGATAGGGACCTAAAAGAGGTATAGATTAAGAGAGAGTCCATCAAAGATATACAAACAAGAATAAGCAGAAATGAGAATCCATACAATGATACAACGTAGCCCACAGTGAAATAGAAAAGGAAAAAACAGAGAAGATGCAATAGAAGGACACACAGACGCAGAGCTGACTGTGAGTGTTGGCGAGCTGCTGCATAGATGTGCAGGGCTGGGGAAGAAGAGAGGGGGAGGTTGAGAGACATGGGGTCAGACAGCAAGAAACAGGGTGCAGGGGTCACCGAGAGAGTGGAAGAAAGATAAAAAGAAAGAGAAAGGAAAAACTCAACACTACCCGGCAAGGGAAAAGTGGGGAAAGAGTGTTGTGTGTGTATGTTACGATGTGGGGTCACGCAAACAATAATACACTGGGATTGTGGGGGTTAGCAGGATTATAAAAATACACCTGAAGTTTGATAGACAAAAGAGAAGCCAAAATGAGAGCAGGTTTGATTTTTGCACTGGGATAAAGTCTCTTCCAGCTAAGGAGAGAGAGAGAGAGAGAGAGAGAGAGGGAAAGGCAGGCAGGCAGGCAGGCATGCAAAGAGAGCTGAGAGGATAGAGAGGGGCAGATAGCCACGGGCCATATCGAAGGAATCAGGGAAGAGGTCAGAAAAACACAAATCCCAAGACCTTTTTATCCTTCTCGACGTGTCCTAACAAGACAAAGCTGAGCTGACGCCATGACGACACACACTTGTTTAGGTTTAGATTCAGCAGTGAAAAGATTAAAATTGCACATTTTGCTGTGAAATATTTTCTGCAAGAAACAACTGCACAGTGTAGTACAGCAGCATGGCAGAAATGTTTCATATGTATGTGTGTCCGGAAGGAAATTGGCAGGCAGAGCGAACCATTGTGTGTTTTCCTTATTATATTTCAGTCTTTCTGAACATTTTCATAGTGGGCAACCCAGATGTTCCTTTTTTCTACTTCCCTGTTTTTAGGAGCACAAACTAGTGAGGGAGGGAGAAGGACAGAAAAGTCAAAGCAATAATGTCTCTCAGCTCCTGAGTAGAGGGGTGGCAATAATTATAAGTGTCACACCAAAAGGATATATAATATAATTCAGGTGCTGTGTATGGGCTGTCTTGCTCTCTCTCTCTCTCTCTCTCTCCCTCTCCGCTCTGGCTTTCACCATCACAAAACAAAGACAGCAGGCACGCTCTTTGCCATCTCATTTGCTCTTCAGAAACTCACGGATGGGCTATTCAGAGCTAATCCTTTAGCAGACAATGATTTTGATAGCAGTTGCCTCATTTCTAGGAAGTCATATTGTTGCAGTATTTGTTGTCTGTCTTTGCCTTTGTGTTTCACTTGGGCATGAAACACTTGAATCTTGTGTTTGGTCATAATTGTGAATATTCAAGTGGTGTAAAAAGCATGCGCCAGGATAAATGCAGTCGTGTTATTAGGTCTGAACAGGCATGGTCTTCTGTGATCGTCTGCAGTAAGGATTGTCAGAGAATGACTTGTGCATATGTTTATGTTGTCGTCTGGTAAATGTAATGTTTACAAATGGCATGGGTTCATTTGAACCTGATTTAAAAATAGGGATTGTTTAGAATGATAAACCTTTTCCTGGTTTTTATATATACAGAAACGGATACGGTGTGTGTGTGTGTGTGTGTGTGTGTGTGTGTGTGTGTGTGTGTGTTTTATTTTTTTAGTGTAATATTATTCATGTCAGACTGTTGTATAATTAATTCTTTATTTATTGTACACAGTCACATTTACACAATAATGAAACATTTCTTAGCAGTTCTGATAAAAAAAATCTACTTTTTGATTTCTGATCATATTTCTGTATATATATATATATATATATATATTTATAAATGTATATGTGTATATATAAATATAAAATATATGTATGTATGTGTGTATAAACATATATATGAATAAATGTTAGCACGCACATTGTATAGCAATTGTGTTGGCATTTTTAATAATGGTCTTTCATAAAGGTTATTATAGAAATTGCAGTTTGTTAGTTAAATTGCTGCTTCAGCAGCAGATGTGCCATTTGTCTTTGTAGGTTTTTTTTCGATGGCTGTAAATCTCACCTCTTCCTCTTATGAAAACAGTGATTGTATAAAAACTGTTCTTGTCCTGCTCGTGTGTGTTTGAATGGAGATGCTGCTGTGATACACTCGCACTCCGACACACTATAAGTGTATATGGATACTATTGTGCAGATATAGGGCAGAGGCGAATCGCTCTCTCGCTCCACTCCTCCTCCTCCTCTCTCTCTCTCTCTCTCTCTCTCTCGCTCTCTCTCGCTCTCTCTCGCTCTCTCTCGCTCTCTCTCTCTCTCTCTCTCTCACTCTCTCTCTCTCTCTCGGTGATGTCCTTAGTGGTAGAGGGCCCTCTTTAGGTCAACACTGTTGGCAGGCCACACGTGCAGGTCTACACGTTTGTGTTATTATACATTTATGTCTGTTTATCTTATAATACATACACATGTACGCAAGTATATTTGTACATGCACACAAATAGTAACAATGGTGGAAATGTTATGTATGCTGTGTAATTTTTGTCTGTGTACAACAAAATAATATAAATATACAATTTTAAAGTTTTAAAATTTATTTTTTGAATTATAAAAATGTTACATTTTAATTGTTTATTGATTTAATTTAATAGTTTTCCATTTAAGTGTTACAGATATAGAAATTAGTTGAGTGTGCAGATGAAAGTGAGTGTGTGTGTGTGTGTGTGTGTGTGTGTCTGTGTGTGTGTGGGGGGAGAGAGAGAGAGAGAGAGAGAGAGAGAGAGAGAAAAAAAGCCGATCTCTGTCACGAGTTTTCCATTAATCCAGTCGTGCTGAGGAGGCCCAGCCACCTCCATTTGCTGCAGGGCTTGAATTGTGTGTGTGTGTGTGTGTGAGATAGAGAGAGAGAAAGGAAGAGAGAGAGAGAGAGACTGGGTCTGATTACACATGATGGTTTTGAATATGCAAGCCGGTGCAGTCAGGACCAGTTTATCCAGTTGTCCCATAATGAGAGGGAGGACAATGGCGTACGTGTCACTGCTGTCATTAAACCACAAGCTGTGTGTGTGTGTGTGTGTGTGCGCGCATGCGCAGAGCTTTGGCGATTGGTGTGCTGTACCTGTGTAAACTCAGCCTTCACCACAAGCTGTGGTTTCACCTTTCAGGCGGTTGTATGGACTGTCTGTGCACTTTTCCTTTCTGCCTGTGATCTGTTGGTAGAGCATTGTGTTAGCAACGCAAAAGTTGTGGGTTCGATTCCCTGGAACACACATTAAAAAAATACCTTGAATAGACTGTAAGTTGCTTTGAATAAAAGCATCTGCCAAATAAATACATGTGAAAGTTCTCTGCTGTTTGATTAGTTCCTGTTCCTGCCATTTATTATGTTAAATATATTATGTCCAATTCCTTCTGCTACAGGAGATTTGATATGGAGGTGTGCGTGTACAGTATGTGATCAGGGATCGTGTACGTCTCATCTGAAGAAGTCTGTTGTTTTTCCCAGCTGTTTTCTGGATAATGAGCATTGTGCATGTACACACATTATAGATCAGCAGTAATCTATTACAGCACAGTTTAAAAATAAAATAGGCAAACTAAACAAAGTGATTTTATTTTAACAAAAAAGGAATATGAGATTGAAAATTAGTAAAATAAAAAGGTGTTCTGACCTGATCTGCTGAGCTGTTGATAGACAGGCCTGTCTGTCTGTGTGTCTGTGTGTCTGTGTCTGTGTGTGTGTGTGTGTGGGGGGAACAGGACAGACATGAGAATCTCTATTTTATTGCGAGAAGCTGCTTTTGCACGTTTTCCGTCGACTAGGAAAAATTTCAAGAGACATGCACAGCCCTCAGCATTTGTCATTCACAGCTAATGTCATGAGGAAATTTGATGGCTGCATTTCACAGAATCGTGACAATGAATATTTTGTCTAATTTATGGAAAAATAGGTAACCAGTTTTTGTGTATTTACGTAGACAAACTGCCCAATCTTAAATGAACAAATGGGAAAAGACATTTGATGTTTGCCTAAGAAAAGACATAACAGCTGTTAGCACAGGTTTATGTAACCGTATGGCCCCATATGCCTCCATTTCCGGTGTGTGTGTAGGTATGTGTGAGGGTTTATTCAAGAACAGCAACACAGTGTAGATGGCCGTGAAGTGAGTCTGTAACGTCACTCTGGGCAGCTCTGAGCTCTTGGGCAGGGAGATGAACGTGCTCCCCTCACCCCTCCTCTCTACACCCCAGAGCCCAGCGTCCGACCCTCCGTGCTGTCGCTTATCACAAAGAGGCAGGATGCATAAAACATGGAGGACACACAGACTGGCAGCCCAGGTCGCATTTCTCTCCACACAGAAAGCAATGTAATGGCCTGTGACTTTAACACTCTGTCGTCTTACTATTTTTTACACTCTCTTTATCCTTGTTCACACTTTCCACCGGTGTGTATGTTTATACTTTTGTAAGTGTATGCATGCAAATGTCACTTTTTAAATGAAAAGTCATCTTCGTTCAGAAGGCAAACAAATTTCTAGTGTGAGTCAATAAAACCTTAGATAAATATAAAGGAAAAATAATGCAAACCACGTTAGGTCTTTGTTTTAGCTTGGGTGATGCTTTAGTAATTTAAAAACGTAATTTTATATTTAAAGGATATAAGGTCATAAGCTCAGTTTGGGAACATATGAGGAACCAATTAGTTCTAATTTTAATATGTTAATTATGATTTGTGGGTTTGAACCAACCTGTCTGTGAGAGTTGAATCAGAGCTGATCAGACTCTGAGAGCGTCTGCAGATGTGGTTTTTCCAGCACATTTTATGCTTAGCATGACATGTGATGTGGCCAGCATTAGTGTGTGTGTGTGTGTGTGTGGACATATTGGTTGACAATTACTGCTGTATCATGCTCTCCATTTTGCCTCTGTATCTATTTTGCTACATTTCTGAATTATGTTAGTGCTTACTTTCAGCAATACATTGCAATCAACCTCCTTGCATATTTCTTTAATTTAAGAGTGTTTTGCTTAGCAGTGACACTGCAGTGATGTATTAGATTTTTATTAAATGTATGGCCTGTTTCTTTCTGCGAGACAGTGATCAGTGAGCGTGCTTGGATCATTTGCAGCTGAGCACAGTACTGTGTAGGCTGTCGGTAATGCGGACTGTTTCTGTGCATGCAAGAGAGTGATGGACAGTACATGTGTGTGTTTAGTGTGTGACGGCTGCAGGAATGCTGCGTGGGAACCAGGCCGACAGGACGATGGCACTTCCTGTCTGTGTACAGCGCAGCTTATCCTCCTCAGGATTAAAGAGAGCAGAAAAGAAAAGAGAGAGATGACAGGAGCCCCCCACTTCCTTGTTTGCCCTCCTCTCTCACTTTTTCTGTGTTTGGAAAAGAAGAAAAACCTCAAACAAAAAGTGCAATTCATTTGCAAATGTGCAGCAGCCCATACGGGTCCCCCATAGTGCAGAGAGAGAGAGAGAGAAAATAAAGGTATAGTGGAGATGTTCGATTACGTCTTTGTAAGGTTGAGGCCTAGTGACACCTCTCAGACCATCTGGGCTCTTGAATCCATTAGTTTGGTCTAAACCGGAGGAGATATTACAAACTGTGCCACATACAGATTTGTGCTGGTGTGTGTGCATGCATGTCTTTAAGCGTGTTCTCGTGGATTCGGTGTGAGGTTTGTGTGTGTTTAGCAGTGAAGGGGTTAAGAGGCAGAGATAGACCTCTTTGTCTCTGGCCCTCTTTGTCATTGTTGTGCTGGAACCGAGCTGCACCTCACCTGACCATAGCAAAGCAATGAAATGGCCCCTACAGGCCATCTACACTGGACTTTCACTTTATACACACACACACACAAACACACACACACTGCATTATAATGGAATGCATATTACAATGTTGGTTTTTTTTTTTATTTGTTGTAGTTTTTTTGTATTTTAATTGTCAGCCTCTTAACAGGATAATTGATCACATTGAAATATGTGCACATTTAAATAAGTTGTAGCAAAATCCAGTCATTTGATATTAGCCTAACTGACTGTTTTAATTTTAGTTTATTTATATCCGCAAAGACAGAATATATATTTGCGATCTGTGCATAGTGCAGGTTTAGAATTGATTAGGGAATATTGTATTATCTGGATTTTATGATCATTTAAATTTAAATAAATTAATTTAGAGCATTGTTAAAATCAGTCTAACTGAGTGTGTGGGGGTGTGCGTGTGTCGGGGTGTGTGGGTGTGCGTGTGTCGGGGTGTGTGTGTGTGCGTGTGTAGGGGTGTGTGTGCGCGCGTGTGTCGGGGTGTGTGTGTGTGCGCGCGTGTCGGGGTGTGTGTGTGTGTGCGCGCGCGCGCGCGTCGGGGTGCGTGTGCGCGCGTCGCGGTGTGTGTCGGGGTGTGTGTCAAGGCTGCTGTCTGGCAGTGTGTGTAGACCGATTACTTTCCTGTTTGATGGCAGCCATTTTGGTTCAATTTTAAATATTTGTGTGGCAATAAATTCAGTATTTAGATATTTAGACACTTTACAGAAATATTACACTGGTACTTGATGGCTTTTTTGATTAGATTCCTATTTTTAATATCAATATATATTTATACTTTTCAGTCTGGTTTGCCGTTTATCACTAAACAGACTTTTAATGAGAATTATTTCATACCATTCAAGCAATTTTTATGCAAAACTTTAATTAAAATACATTAAAGCAGTATACAGATATATTTTAGTGTTTGTGTTTGTTTAAAGTGTTGTTTTCACTTGTAATGATTGTTTACTTTACAGAATTCTTTTCCTCCTAGACATTATAATTAAATGTTGGATGAAAAAAAACTTGTCTTTTCCTGTCACCTTCCTAACACGGAGGTAATTAATGAGACATGAGAAGAGCGACGTGATTGGTGCATTGACACAGAGTGTCCTGTGAGAGGTCAGCTCATTGGCTGAGCTGTTTAATTGGTATTGTTGGACACCTCTCTTGGGTGTAACATGTTTTTGGCAGGTGCACTGTGCTCTCTGTGAAGTGTTACATAGGACCACAATTAAATCAGGCCTGACTCAAGTTGTACTATTGCTGGTGTCTTTCATCTGTGCGCACAACCTCAGCCCAACATTTGTGTGGCAAAACCATTATTTTATTTTTGTTAGGTGTGCACACATTTAAAACTGTTAACCTTGAACCAAATTGATTAAGTTATATTCAAGCTTGTTTTTTTCTTATACTAATTTAGGGCATTACCAGTTATGCCAACTGTGTTAACTATCTAAATCATAACCTTAACTAGTGTTGGAGAATTGGCTATTATAGAAGGATGTAAATAAAACATCCAGGCATTAAAAAAACGGATTCAATACTCAAGTCCCTAGTGCCCAAATATTGTAGTTACATCCATATCTAATTTTCTCAGCTATTAGTGTAATCGACTGTTACGTGTCAAGATCCTTTTATTTTAGTCTTCACAGCACACACCTCAAATCTGGCTGTAATTCTGTCATGTGCTATTTGTATTGCTTATTTGAACCCAAACACGCTAAATGATGCGTTGCAGCACACATGCAGATTTTTGCCCCTCGCAGCTCCTCTCACTATCTGACAGCTGTTTTACACCTAATCTGACGAGTGCATCATTTTTTTTTCTGAGGAAAGCTTGCTGAACTTCCAGATACGGAAGTGTAGCAAAGGTCAGGTGGAGGTGAACGACAGGCTGGTCCCTCACATGAAACATTCAGTTACTGTGTTGAGTGCCAGGCTTTTGTTCCTTTTCTCATCCTCTTCTTCAGTGTCTTTTGTGATGAGTTTGTAACTGAACACACAGCCAGGATAATAGCCTCCTCGCCTGCTGTAGTTTAAGATGCTTTCTGTGTTTAAGTTTCAGTCAAAGATCATATATTATAATATTATAATTATTAATTATTATTATTATTATTATAGTAATCATAATAATTTGTTCAGCGCTAATGTAAATATTCATGTCTCACACTGGTAATGACAGACGTGTTGTGAGGGAATATTAGACTCGTGTGACAGGGTGTCCGAATTTGTCAGACATCCAAATTGCATATATAGTTACATGTAAAATATCAGATTGTTGAGTTCAAGATTGTAGATTCCTCACGTGAGAAAAAAAGTATGACATTTAATATCTCAGTTGTTTCTTTTTGAGAGTAATGAGTTGAACTGAAAAGCAAATGAAGACTTCTTGTTATCAGATGTGTCTTTATTTTAACAGTGTTACACTGTACAGATGTGCCAAGATAGCAAAGCTGTGTAATCAGAAGTTAAATTTCAATGTTTCTTTTATCAGAGTTTTTCAGCATTTTT
>JAZGTI010006975.1:0-22442 GCA_036877585.1 Botia kubotai | reverse complement strand
CAAGATAATAGTCACAGTAAGAAATGATCAGTAAAAAGTGAACATGGCATGTTGATCTTGTGCATATCTCCTAAATAAGGTGTAATGTGTAAATGGAAATATCAATATACCATTTCTGGATTCTGAAGCTTCTGTGATTCAGGATCAAAACACCAACACACCAGGCAAATACTGTCAACACAAACACCATGACATACCATCTTGTGTACATTTATAGAGACATGGATGTATATAAGCAATAGCTAGTCTTTGCATTTTATAGGACATCTTTACACCTACTGGTTTAGTAAAACTACACGTTTTTTAACGTGTTGAAGTCACTTTAATTATGCTTGACAATTTTCTGGTGATCACATAATATTCCTCTTGATTGTTTATAGGTTATTATCTAAATCTCTGAGAAAATGAAGGTAATGTTGTTGAAAAAGTGTTTTTTTTGCGTTTTCACAGTGGCCTCGATAAAAAACATTTAAAAATGCGTTAGCAACAATCCAACGAGACTGTCCAATTCACACTGAGGTAATGAACCGAAAAATTGATCCAATTTTTATAATGGGTTTCAATGGCCCTACAAAAATCTTACTTTACTGTAACACAGCTACATATTAAACAGTTCAGCTTCTTTTAATGCTTACATTAAATGCTTAAATGAATTATTTAATATGATGGCCCGACATAAGGCAGAACAAACTATAAAGTTCAAAAGCTGAGACACATGGTTATGTGATTTTTAATACGCATCTTCATAAGATAAATGAGACAGTGTGTTAAACCAGGAACATGGCCTTTTAGGATAATGGAAGGATACTGGTCATATAATTTTAAAGGTTTGGCATTTAAAATGAATTATGCCCCTGGCAGTGGATGTTAGACCAACTGTTTTTAAGCAAAGTTTTAATAGGGTGATAAAACATTCTTTAATAGGAGAAGAAGTGGTCATTCTAATAGGAGATCATTTACTCATCCTCATGTCATTCCAAATTCCATGTCATTCCAAATACGTTTAAAAACAGCTATTTATTTTGCTTAGGTGGCTAAAAAAGGTTAAATGTCATAGCACATTAGAATGAGTTCATTAACCGCTCAATTTTTGACACAGTGGTGTTTGCATTATTAAAGCTTAAGGTGAGAAACCTGCCAGTGTCTATATAAAAGGTCCACATTTCTGTCAGCTTTCATTTGAAGCATGGGACACATCTGAAAGCTTTTATTGTTATCTTTTAAAAGGCCATTGTCCTCTCTCTCCAGGCCTCTACCAGCACCATAAAAATGAGAGCCAGTCGACATTATAGAGATTTAGGACAGACGCAGCAGGCTGGCTTGCCTTCTCCTCCCCTGTAATGAGTACAGTTTGTAGTGTCAATGCTGCGGGCACATGAAGGTTCTGGTAATGAGACTGACAGCCTCTGGGGAAATCCTGCCTCATTCCGGGTCATTTAGATTTTCCTTGTGTATGGAGATGCCCATCACAGCCTATTCTCTGAGGTCACACTTCAGATAAGTGTATTCATTTATGTGTTTACTTACTCTATTCTTTCTGTTTAATCACGGATGGAAATTGTTTAAAAAAGAGAGAGAGAACCAAGGGACCTAAAGCCAGTTCTTGATAATGGTAACGCTTGATGTGCCTATTAATGCTTAATAGGCACATATTTTTGTTCTGTGTTAGCATTTCCTTTACAGCACAGCCAGGGACCTGCTTGTTAGTCTGGAGCCAATAGGATTAGGAGAAAATGCATTTGCATTCCAAGAACGTGATTGGACAAAAATCTGGGCAGTGCAAGATGAGTCATCAACATTTATGAACCATTCTCTTAGACAAGAAAGACAATAGTCTTTAGATTGCAAAAAAGTACACTAGCAGATAGATAGGTCAAATCTAATAAGTGGACTAAAATACCACAAACCTATTTTTCCTATTTTAAAATGTATTCATGGGGTCTTATAAAACAGCCTGGAACATTGGAACCATCTACCAGCTAAACTAGATTTTCCAGTTAAAAATAGTACTGTCTCTTCTTTAGAGAGTTTGCCATTGGCCCAGTTGACAAGCATCTTAAGAAAATATTCCCTATTAAGTCTTGTTTGTGTGCTGACATCCCATAGCAAATAACACCAAACTCTAACTAATCAGCATCTCTGTGTCAGAGCTGCGTGAAGGTCCAGAGAGTTCAAGGCTTCTTTCACACAAAAGGATGGTTAAATTGGCTGCCCCTTCATGACACTGACAGTGTGCCACAGCGGAGAAGAGATGTCACACACAATCTCAGCCACCCTGCAGCTTCAGGAGGGTTAAAGAAAACATAATGAGCACTCACATTCAAAGCTGACTTACAAGCCTTAAACAAGATTTTCTTTTTAAAACATACAGTGCACTGTTGATTAGTTTTAAAAGCTTCTTATAATAATTACTTCTACACACTCTTAACAGCCCGCAACAAAAGCTCTGTTCTCATTTTAGTGTTTCGGGAAATAAATCCATTCTGAAATAAAAAGTTTAGTGTGAACTTGCTGGCTGGTCCAGGATAGTAAATTCTACATGACACAATCATACATATAGAAACCTATATAAATATGAAGGTATTTTACAATTTTTTATTTCCGGGCCTGGAAAATTCATGGAAATCCAAAGCTGTCAAAGAAAAAACAGGGACATTTTACAATTTTACAATGTTTTCTTACCTATCCTTGGCTCTTGCATTATCTTGCCTAACCCTGATTTAGGATAATGCTGGTGGATCTACTATAGCCATACTGTTCACTACAGCAAACATTTTAGATGGTCATGCTGGGTTAGTTAATTTAGAAGCCTGCTGGGAACAACAGCGTGCCAGAATCCCATTACAGACACCAACATCCAAAATACATAATGTGCTGGTGAGCAAATATTTAGGTAGCAGAAAGATAATTTTTGATCTAGATCTTTAAGAGAAATCTCACAGGCTCTTTTCTGAGGGTTTTAATATTTTTCTTTATGTGTTCCCTGAGAACATTTACCTCCCTAAGAAGGGTAAATATTCTCTTCTTCTCCCGCAATGATCATTAGAGGAAGAGAGCAGAATAGGTGCTGAATTGTGAAGAGATCTGTCACAATAGTGCACAAGAAGCATTCTATATTGAGAGATTATATATTGAGACCATCTACTGCTAAATCAGTGAGAGGAGAGAGCAGAACACATGACTCTATACCCAGAGGATATTTCATGCTTCTTGCTCATTTAAAGCATGCATTCTGTTAAATTAACTTCTGTTAAGTGCATGTACATCTGCATATTTCTTCTTGCAATTGTTTATATTTGTTGTATGCAATAAATGTATAGTGCTTGGATGTATTAAGTGTCTGTACTAACCAGTTGTGTTGTGGATCACATGACTAGCAAAATCAAGAAGTCCTTACAAGATCAAACAGATCAAAATCAGGTAATAAATATTATGATTTTATTGAGAGAATTCATGTATTCTTTGTTTTTATTAACATTGCATGTCCTTTGTTTTTCCATATATCTTGAGTTTATACTCCCCCCATCGTTTCCTTTGTTTTTAATTCTGTTCACCTGTAGTTTATGTGTATTTATACTCCCTTATTTATACTCCCTTTTCTTAGTTTCTTGTCCTTTCTATTGTCAATGTAAAGGTGTTGTTTCATTTCTCTGTGTGATACTGAATGAGTTTTTGTAAATTAAAGATTATTTTTTGCTTCTTATAGCAACTTATAGCAACTAACTTCTTATATAACCACCCATGACACTTAACTACTAAAAACCATTGTTTCTTCCTGGCATATATTCAGCAGAAATAAACATTTATATTATGTGCTTTCTCCATCTATTTTAAGATGCTGTTGTAGAAGAGTTTGAGGGAATGGGCACATCTACAGACGTGCTATTGAATGACTATATTCTTGTCATACCTTCATGGTTTAGACAGAGAAGTCTCTGCACATTTTCTTCTACAATGCCAACAATGGACAAACATTTATCTCAGCCTCTCCAGTCAAATGAAAACCTTCCTAAAGTCTCTCATCAAAAAATGTAATACACGCTCTCTCAGAATCTCATTTGACATGAGATTCGATGCAGTCGTGCGCTGGTGAACGCACAAGCAGATCAGATTTGGTGACAGGCAGATTTCTCCTTCCCCAGTAGCTTTGATTTCATTTCACGGTGCTGAATGAAATGTGAGTCAGGCTCTTGAACATCATCTATCACAATTCAGTATGTCAACGACGGCCTGACAAATTCTCATTTGTTTGATGGCCACAAGCACATGCATTCAATTAGTCGCTATGAATGGTGGGATTCGCTTTCTGTCGCTCACGCGCCGGGCTGTCTGAGAGAAAATCTCTCACAATGCTTATCACAGTATCCGTCTTCCTCCTGTTTTAATATGAGGCTTTAAATCAACAGACAGCAGCTTATATTTTAAAGATGATTTTGGCTCCTTCAGTTTCAGGCTTTATTTACTGCACATATTGCCCAGTAAACTCTGGATGACCCATGAGGGTTCCCTGTGGAACACCAGCATCATATCTATTATTTAAGACATGATTGAATCAGGATGTCACAGATTTATAGAATACGAGTTAATATTAAGGGCTAATTGTTCAGCTAAACTGTAGCACATGCATGGTAAATAAATGTAAAAAATTGTCATTATGTACTTAACCCGTATGTCATTATAAACATAAAATGCAGAAATATGTGTTTTTTGAGCTTGCACCATAACATTAGCTCAATGCCACCGGGACAAATATAGAAATATGTGACTATATACGGCTCATATATGAAACACTGATGACAGATTTTTCATTTTTGGATGAGCTGTGCTTTAATCTGCTATTTACTGCTGTGTCTTTGTTGCTTCCTCACAGGAATCAGTTACCCACATGCTACGTATCTGACTTTGAAGTACTTCAGTGGAAATGTTGACTCAAACCACTGCTCTAAGAGATGAGTAAAACAAAATCCAGTTCCACCAAACAACAGACTGAATTTTACCCTGAGGCCTTTAACTACAGGACAAAGTGGAAATCTATTCTCAGGGGCCAGCCGTAGTCTTGAAAGTGTGATTAAGAATGCTGTGCGTGGGCGCCACTCGATGGAAAGGTTCCTGGGTGAGTGATGCTTGGCCGGGCTCTACACGGGCCCCTAATCACACTCATCCATCTGGCCCTTCATAATTCCCTGATTTATCACAATACTGCAATAAGGTTCTTAAGCTCTCATTTTCCAGACAAACCGAGAGCCATAATTTAATTTCTCCTCCGCAAGGAGTTCATTTATGGCATCTGGGGCGAGTGTTTATCCTGAAGATGCGGGGAGGGGCGTTTCAAGCGCGCACCTTGCTCTAAGTTTCGGCAGGTGCTGTTGAGAGTGTGTTTCAGATGAGATCCGTATGCGAGCAGATATTTACAAAACAAACAGGACTAAAGCTTGTGTCTGATTGTGATAACACATGTAGTGAAACAAAATGTTATGACAGAAGCAACATATGGTTTAGAGTCATGCATTATTTAATGGTAACAGTGTGCAATCTGCTGAATCCACCAGCACTGGTATCTACTATAACTCACGCTTTCAGATTCTGAAAAGCAGAGCTTAATTTGTTTCTGAACAAGCCGTGTCCCGGATCTGAATTCAAGCTTATGAAATTGGATTTAGAGACTATTTTTAAAGGATCTCTTATCTCATATGCTGTTGAAATAAATGTATGCTATGATCTAGGTTTTTCTTCTTACTTTAAGTAGAGAATTTTCCTGCTAGCAAAATAATCTTATTTACACATTCTTTTACATATACTGACCCCACAGTCAACGCACCTGTTACACCATCTACACTTTTAAATGATGCGTCCCAATGCAACAGAACTAGATCACACTGCTGCAAGAGCCAGACATGGTGATGCATGATACATAGATGGCTTGATTGATTTGGATTGATGCAGTTTTATTGCATCTAATAAGTGTGTTAACTGGGTCATCTGGTCTTTGTTCTGGCTAATTATAATTTACAAATTAAGTACAGGTAAATAGGGTCAGCCTGACATGCAGTGGCATATTACTACCCATCATTTATACACTCTTCATACAGAGTGACCATCTGTAATGGCATTTCTCCCCCAGCCCACTCATGACACCCTTTAGTGTCTAATCTCGACCTGCAGATAGCCCTCTATGGTGGATTAAATCTTAACACTGTGATAATCCCATCCACCAACCCAAAAGCAATAGCCCCTAATCTGGTGTACACACAGAACCCGTGGCCACTTTCGCTGTCATTAAGTATGTCTTACTTCAGGCTTTGTTTCTCTGTTTTCCAGGAAATCCTGGATAAGCCACTTGATAAAAAAGACACACACACACACACACACACACACAGTGCTTTAAACCTGAGTTAAAGAAATAACATCATATTCTGTGAAAAGATAATGTACATCAATTAGAAAGTAATCCACTCTATCGCATTACATTTTGATGGTCATTTTTTTGCCAAAGAGGATTGTAGGATTGAACAACAGGGTTATATATATATATACACTGTATATACACTCTACAGTTTAGAGTATAAACTATACAGGTTTTCTAATCCACAGCAGGAATATTCTAAAAAAAAAACAGAAGAACATCCAAACAACATCCAACAACATCTGAAATACAACAGGATTAAAAAAATGAAATAAATACTTACAGGCTTATGAAACTAGCGCATATTTGTAAAATCATGATGAAATGATTTTCCTCAGTTTACAGACCCAAAGGATTGGCAGCTCTTAGTAACTCTTAACCTAAAAACATCCCAAACGCGTTACACCCATCTTTTCAAAACAAAGCCATGAAGGAAATTTGATGGATTTCAGAGAATTACTGCTCTGGGGACCAGCAGATTTTTTCAGCTTGGCTGACAGACAAGAAGTATCTGTTATAGATTTTAACAAACATAACTCATCTCCAGCTCAGCCTGTATTATCAGAAGTAAAACACCTGTCTGGAATCAGAAGTAAAACACCTGCCTGGAAGTTATCACATGGAAGAGCCGCAGTGCAGTGCAGTCACGTTCAGTGGGTCACATTGGGTCAATGGGCTGAGAGATGAGAGCTTGGATAGGGTCAAACGAGAGTGGAGTCTGGCTAAACCAGGAAGTTGAGGCGTCTGTGTCTTGACCTGTAGAATATCACAAGAGACCCATCAAAAGCCTGTGAGGTAAACCCACTCAAGCAGGAGCCTCCATTTCATGAGTATAAATGAGACCAGGCAAGATTACTGACGTACTTCAATGACTTTACTGCACTGTGCATGAGAAGATGTCCGCACGTGGCAGACCAGATATATGGAAAACCTGCTCGAAAAACAGTCATTGTTACAGTTCAAAATTTGGTGAAATTACACACATCATCTCCAACAAACAACACAGAACATTTGTCATGGTCATATTTTTGTTTAAAAAACTTTAAATATTTCAATGACGATTTTTAAATCCTTTTTAAATCATTTTCTGAGGTCTGCATTATGTCTGTTAAAGACAAGCATTATTGTATTAAATACGCATGAACGCTGCAGGAAGAGAATACTGTAACATTTGTGGGTGGGTTCGCACTATATATTCATGCCTGCCTAGAAAATATGACATAGAACCTCTCATTATAGTAATTATGCAGTGTCTAATATTGTCTGGCTGTTAAAGAGTAGAAGGGCTTTGGCACTTATGTGGGGTTAATTAAGCTGAAGATAAGCATCGACTGTCAGGTTGTGATTTACACACACATGCATACTCACACACACACACACACAAATCTACAGCAGTTAATTAGAGCTCATAAATGCTTCATAAGTCACGGCCGACAGATAACTGATGGGCGTTAATGGAGTTCTCAGCAGGGGCTTTAACCTTTAGTTGTTTTACACCGGTCAGAACACACACATCGCAAACGAGGCAGAACAGCAGGGTCACAACCTTAATCTATAAACCACCAAAGAAGCCAATTAATAACAGCGATTAAGTACAGGAAAGAAAAGAATCAGATGGGGGGAATTATATTAAAAGAAGTCTGAGATAATGGAGGGATATTATTTTCCCTTTAGTTTTGTCAGGCATCAGCATGATTCTGTGTTAATTATTTAGCATGACTGTACAGTTCTCCCTCACTCTGTCTATAACACACTGTGTCATACATATTCAGCTACTGATACAAGACAGAACTAGTATTTTAGATATATAGAAATAGATATATGCAGCTGTATGTTTCAGAAGCAAATTATTTAGATACCAGAAAAGCCGGAGCAGGAAGAAGAGAAGAGATAAAAAGAAAAAGACAGAAACAAATGAAAGAAAAACAAACAAACAGTCTAACAAACAACTAACACAAAGACAGACAGACAGAAACATTCAAAGAAATGGACAGGAAGAAAAACAAAGAAACGGAAAATACAGAATCAAACAAAAAACAAAGAGAAAGAACAACTAAAACAGACAACTAACAAACAAATGTCAAACTGAAAAATAAACATTTAGTCTTCTGTAAGCACAGACATTATTTAGCAGTGCTGCTTTAAAACATCTGTCAGGAAAATAAAAGGTCGTAAAGCAGCTCAGAATTCAGTAGAAACACAGTAAGTGGGCGTAAACAGTGCAGTGCTGTTTAAAGCATAGCTATAGTCTTCCGTTCTGCCTTAACTTAAGTGCAATTAAGTCTTTTATCCATTGTTCTATAGCACTGATCCTTTATATAGCACTGCAGTGAAGGCTGCTCAGTGTGTTCATCTGACAGGGTATGAGTCACGTCTCAGCCGATTCATGCAGAGCTATTAAGTCAGAGTGTGCTGATGTAAAGAGAGACGTGACTGAAAAGATCTCTGGATGACAGGGGGATGTTCGAATAAGGAAGATAATAATGAGAACAGAGAGAGAACAGAATGAAGCTCTTGAATGTTGAAATGCTGGGTTAAGTAAAGGGCAGAGCAGGTATCAAAGACATACGGTACACACACATTGCATCATGGGAAAACCATCATGGGTCTTTTTCAGCACATAGGACAACCAAAACGAACACATACCACACCAATAACATGCTGTTCTGAATACATTATTAAATTCATAAGATTCAACCTGAATGCCCGCCAGACGTTTTCTGACCTCCATTAACTGGAAAATGATGCTACCTGCTACAATATGAGAATGAAAACTAACTTAGCGATGACATTCAGATTCTGAATGCAACTGTACTTTAGCCTTATGAAAACATCTCATCTCACCAAGTTTCCATCTGATTTAAAAGGACAGCTTCAAAATAAAAATTCTGTCATTGTTTACTTATCCTCATGTTTTCCGAATCCGCGTGACTTACTTTTTGTTGTTGAACACAAAAAGAGTTTAGACAGAGGGATATTAATCCATCAACGTCAATGTATAAAACTGTCAACCCTGTTCCAATATCTATTTATGTGCATGTAAAGCTGCCTCAAATATCCACAGGAATATTGGAGAGGGAATAGTGTTTGGTAAGCCTGGAGTGATCAGATACTGTATACATCTGTGAGAGAGATAGGAATGGATTTATCTATATTCCCCACAGAAGATGCTCTCTCTCTCCCCTTTGGGGAAAACAAGCCTATTGATTTTACAGCCTTGTAATTTGATGATGATAGAAAATCAGGAAGTCTTCATAACTTTGCCTTTGGGGGTAATTAAAAAGGGTAGATCAGGTATAGTGTTTAGACAAGTGCTTCAAGCTAAACATGGTGAAACAAATCGAACTAAAGCAAAATACAGTAAAATACAGCTTCTCACTATTACAGACATCTGAACAGAATTCAGAATATAAGAACTCTCCATGATTAGGATGATGAATTGAAATTTGGAAGTTATTTTACTATAATGCATTTATTATAATGCAACAAAGGTGACTTTAAAGGTCGCACTTTAAACATTTTTATTATTGTTGTTGTTTTTATATGTTGTGTTTATGATTACATATTTAGTAGTTCATACAGAAAATCTGTAACATGAATTGTTCTGAATTAGATAATTCTTCTTCCTTAAATTTAAATTCAGGACTTGAATCAGAATTTAAAAGGTATTATTATTGCAACTGTAAATGGTGTATAATCCTGACTGACATGATCTATTTTGCATTTTATGCATTTGGCAGATTCTTTTAACCAAAGTGACTTGCAGTGCATTTGAAATCATCACAGAAATCATCTTTATAGTGTTTGTTTGTGAGGGTGAAGTCTTAGTTTATCAAAAACACTGTCTTGTGTTGCAGACTGAACCTTTTTAAAACTCATTTGATAAACTCTAATAAAACAGGGCTTAGGGTGCTTTATAAAAAACATACAGCACGCATGCACACACACACACACACACACACAAAACTGCTGCATGGCACTAAAAGGAAGCTACCCTCAAAGAGCCAGAAAACAAGATGAAATGCTCCAGAGCTCTCTCAAAAGAACGGACATCACAATCACGCACACACACGTTTTCTGTGTAGTTTACACTAAAGAAAGCAACACCAGAGGGTCTGTGTGATGCAACTTCCATGTATATTGTGTTGAGCTTTGCATTTAAATGGTTGGGCTCTCAATATGAACTTACAGTTGTTATGCTTGTAGATATGTGAAAGTGAGAATGAGGAAAAAGTGAGATAAGCAAAATAAAGAGAAGGTGTAGAAATGAGAAATCCATCTGTCTGTCTTATCTCCTGTCAGAGGCTATGGAGTTGGGCATTCCATCATCCTTCTAAGCCAGCACATGACACATTTCATAACACAGTCTGCTTTAAAAGCTTGCAAATAAAGGCAGTGTTAAAAAAACAGCTATTGTACAAATCTAATTAGACATGCTGTATACTCACAGCTTCAATGACCTGTTTAATGTGAGATAAGCCTGGAGGAGGACTTAGCACGAGACACTTATTTTTAAAAGAGAAAGCGGCATTTCTTGTATTCCATCCCCTGTTTTGCCCCAAACTGTGATTAAATATTTGATACCCGCTTTGTTTAATTTACCCACACACCTTTTCCTTGTCTAGGGGTTTACAACAACATCACCAACAAAAATAAGACATACATAAGCGTACATAAAGTCAAAACCAGGCATTTGGGGATTCTTTCCTTGTCCAAGACATGTCCATGGGGACAAACGCATTGTGATAATTAATGGCTCTGACTCTTCACCCTTCTTCATTCCCATGAGTGTCTGACAGAGGACATCAAGACCTGCTGTCTATCCAGATGGTTGAATATGTGAGCAATGCTGACAATGAATTGAGGAAGGTCTTGATAGATTCCATTACTGTATTACTGGCCATCAAGTTTATCTTAAATCATATAAAAGGATCATATAATCTTTGTTTTAAGGTACACTTATAATGTTAGTTTTTTAAACTTTACTGATCTTAGAATGTAATGTGGTGCTTTTTACCAAAACTTACAGCACATTTAATGTATTGATTTGAAGTAAAAATGCAGTGAGAATACTGTAACATATCTCTGGTTTCTGGTAACATTTTACAGTATGTTACTGTATGATCTGTGAGAAACAGCATAGTGGACTTTGTTCAGAAACCTGAATAACAGCTTCCCTAATCAGCCAGATAAAAGAAATCAGAGCCTGATTCAGAGAGAGAAAGAAAGAGAGAGAAAGAAAGATGTAGCAATCTGAGCAACAGTATTAAAGTACTTGGAAGACAGCGCTGACAAACTGCCGACAATGATAAACGGAGTTCTCTGCTGTTCAACCACAAGCCCGTTTCCAAGCCTTTTTACGGTTGTGAAAAATGTACCATGCAGTAATTCTCTCTCTCTTTCTCTCTCCACCCCATCTCCCTCTCTTGCACACTTTGTAACATACCTACTAACAGCAACACATGTAAACATTCCTACACACACAGTAGACTACATGTAAACATTCATACACACATGCACAGTGTGTATGACAGTACTGTATGCCTCACACACTGTACATTTGGTTGGGCCAGATTAACATAGAAACATGTAGGGATTATTCACAGATTATGATGTCATGTATGTCGGATTATCAGATTATAATGGCCTTGTGATGTAAAATGCTGTGCTCATTGGAAAGTGATTGAAATGGTTAATTTGACAAAGCTGTACATTAATTCAGTGGCAAATCGTCCACAAATTGCCATTCCACACCAGTTAGGGTGAAATCAATACAGTCATTTTAATCTTCATTCTTGGTATTTTATCCGCAGAAATTGATGTTTGGGATTTGGAACTGACCCTAGATCAGATAAATATCTTATCAGAGGAGGGACAATAGTGGTCTCACCAATCACAGACTTCAAGTAATCTGATTCTTTCTATTATCAGTGACTAAGCCTCAAAGCCAGAGACTCCAGGACAGCAATTATCAGTAAACTGTATAATAGCACTTGGCCTTATTGCCTTTCAGAGATATTGGGTCAATTCCAGGTGGTCTTAGAATGTTCCTACTTTGCCTCGAGTGGGGCAATTCTATTCCCAATCACTACAAATTTAACATAAACTAGATAATAAATGCTATATTGCACCCAATGATTGTGTGGTTTATTTTGGCACCTTATAACAGAATTATGCAAATCAGGTGGTGGCTCAAATATCCCTGTTTACAAGGTTGCGGGCAATGCAATAAATGACTGCATCAGGCAAACTTTACAGGATCTGTATTGCATAACTCCACCACTGTGCCAAGTATGTATGTATTCATGTACAGATATATACATACATAAATATAGATATATACATACATAATAAATATTATTATAAACACACACATATATATACGGTTACACACGCAGCATGTTGCAACCAACACACGCTCACTGTCTCCTTGACACAATCCCAAACACCACACACACACACGTCCCCTCCAGATGTTCATATCCCTGCCGGCAGCAGTAATGCAGCATGTGCTGAACACACTGGCAGAGACAGAGGGCTCGCATTCACCACAGGCTCCTGTAATTAATGCACTGATGACAACAGAGTCTACAGCTTCACCTCCGAGTGAAACAGAGAAGGAGCGCTTCATTATCAGCTAATTAATAAAGCCACTGGTTAGCATGTTCACATCCCTGAGAGAAGTTCAAACCGTGTCACATCCAATTTATTTACCCAATGAGACACCCTGCGAAGCAGGAAACAGGAGACCACAAAAAGGACATATATAAACATACATACACAACACACATGCACTGTGGCTTCAGCCAAATGCCTTTCAGAGCAGTTAATCTATACAGTTCACGGACATGTTCCTCAACATCAACAGTGTAAGGTTTAATTCTTCCTTATTTATGCTCAGGGGCTGTCTGCTTTGATTTATTGCCTGTCATTACAGGCACATACACATGCTCACTGGTTTAAATAAACTCCTCAGTCAAAGGGCTGATTGCACAGAGCATATGAACCCTGTCACCACCTACCATTTACTGAAATGCCAGTCCTTACTTTCACACGCACACATTTCTATACTTCCACAAATACTTTCACTGCGTGTGAGGTTTCAGGCCTGATGCTTTAGTAATTGTACATGGCACAGTGTTGACATTATATATTCAGCAAAGCATGAAGAGAAAGATCTTAACAACTGAATCCTATTACACTGCACATAAAAAAGAAAAAAAAGACCGAAAGGAAAAAAGAGAGAAACTTAGCACAACACACCAGCCAAACTTATTCAGTTAGCGACCAATATGCGTGACCAATCAAAAGCATCTTACCGATTATCCACTTGTAGCAATAGCCACTTTGACCACGTATGCCAGTGTCAGAGCAGCATTGCTCATTTGAAACCAGTTTAGACCATCTTGAAATTCAAACTGGTATGTTTTTTTCCTCAGAAGGGAATACTAACATTTTGTAGATGTCAGATTTGTGTGCCTCAGCTGTGACCTACAGTATGTCATTACTATTAGTGATTGTGTCTTGTATGCTGTTCTCCCTTCAGCAGACACAGTGCCACTTGTGTGTCCTGCTGTTCACAGACACCCACTTGAAAGATAAAGAATGAACGAGGGGAAAAGAAAAATGCTGTTTAAACAGACAGTAATCCTTTAATTGAATGCAGATTTATTCTGAGCCTCTGGTTGAACTGGATTAAAGGCTGGTACGTGTGTGTGTGTGTGTGTGTGTGTGTGTGTGTGTGGAGGGGGTTGGCTCCTCTGAATGTGGGTCAGAACAGCTTTCTGCTTGCCACAAAAATTGATTTTACACCCTTTATAGGAAGTAACTGTTACAATCATTGTCTGGGTTTGTAACGCATCACCAGACATGCTTTTGCATATTTTTGCCCAAACGGCAAAAACGGCTTTTTGTTCCTTTCAATTTTCTCATGCCATCAAGTCATATTATGACTCCACTTATGCACACAAATATTTGTACAATCCACAAAATATACAGCCTTTATTCACATGTTGCATAACTGATTCAACTAGGTAGAACAAGGCATGCTGGGTAATCTAAGCAGTCAGATATCCCTCTGTCCATATCTAACAGTCATGGCATTTAACCAGTTTGTGAAATGATGCTGTATCAGCAAATACACTCATAAAGTAACAGACATTTGACATAAAGAGATTTGACATTTCCACATCAGTACAGCTTTTCAAGTATCTAGAGACTAATGCTGGAACAGGCTCTTCTCAACTGCTTAAAACCACAGAGCTAGTCTTCTCTGTGAAGCGTGTCAGCCCTTCCCTGGATGCACAGAGCGACAGCAGCGTCCTCTCCTATCCTCTGGTGAGCTGTCAGTCTGCTGTGACATCAGAAACCTCTCTATCCATTATTCCAGCAGACCCCACTGCACGCCAACAGAAACTGCAGAGAGCCATGACAGCAGGAGCTCTGAGTGTTAGAAAGACTGACACCAGCACAAAGAGGAAACTGCAGTCACAGGCCTTAGAGCGAGAGAGAGATTCTGGAAATGGGCTACTGTTCACTGTGTGTCTGTCAGGGTTGGGCACCAATCAGAACTGAATTAAGAATGCCTTTTAAATTCCAATTTTAATTTAAATTGAGGTAAAAACAGGATTAAATTGCAATTAATATAATATAGCAGCTGTTAGTAATAGTGTTTCATTTTTCAGTACTAATTACACCCAA
Source organism: Botia kubotai (assembly GCA_036877585.1). Taxonomy (NCBI): domain Eukaryota; kingdom Metazoa; phylum Chordata; class Actinopteri; order Cypriniformes; family Botiidae; genus Botia; species Botia kubotai. The sequence goes on along the minus strand of JAZGTI010006975.1, from coordinate 7,339 downwards.
AAATGTTAACACATGGGATACTTTCAGAAACAATGGTTTATAACAATAATGATGTAAAAAAATTAAAAAGGTAATTTTGCCGTCAAAATGGAGCCAAACAACATGAAGCTGGCAAGATAGAAACCTTAAAACAGCATAAAAGTTCTCTATTCTTGGCCAATTTGTTGTTGTGTCTCCAATTTTTAAATTACACTTACTTATTTTGTAAGTGTGTGTTAGTGCTCAACAAAATTAAACAATTTGCAACAAACCACAACCACACCTGTGGTGAGGTCACACACTCATACCGCCCTCAGGTTAACCACAAACCAGCAGGAAACGTTTGTTTCTTTAGCAGTTCATTAAAATGGCTTAAACGGTGCACATGAAGCCCCCTAAACGACTTCCTCTTCCTCACGCGCTGTCAGGAAGTGACAGGGCGTTTCAGGGATGACCTCGTCTCTCCGTTACACCAGCGCAGCATATTAGTATTCCGGTAAGACCCCGGGAAGAAACACAACCTCAGAAACTGATATCGGAGCTGGATGATTAAAAGCGCTCCCATCTGCAGGATGAACACAAGGGATCTTAATGTCATTAAAATAAGCAGTAGTGTATTATTTCCTTCAGGTAATCAAACCGCATTATTGAGTGTGCCTGAATGCTGCGGGCGACAGGTCTTTTTAATAAAATGGAAACAGAGGACTTTACATTGCCAACAGAGGCCTCTACCCTTCCATCAAAGAACGTTCCCAAATGATTAAACATGACAAATGATAAAGGAGCGACATTTAAAGAGCCAGCCAATGTCTTCATGTTTAAAACTGTTGGTGCCCAAGAGATTTTTAGAAGGGTATTCCTGTGCTTTTATTCTATATGATTATACACAATCTTCCAACTAATGTCATACAACAGCTGTAAATTATCACACAATTTCGGCCTTTTCGGTCTCATTTTATGTTTGTTTCTGTATTTGTGCATCTGTATTTCTGTATTTAGTCAGTTAGCGCTCCTGCTGATAAACCTCCATCGCCAGCACACTCATCATAACTTCCTTCTCTGCGAAATACAAAAGCAGGTAAAGCTTGTCTTCTCATCTGGAGTATGTGGGTGTGAGTGAAGTGGCTGATGACCCGAGGTGCTGCTAACTGCCACTCATGCTAATTCAGCGTGTCATGTTGGATCTGAGAAGGCCACGTTCTGAGGAGATCTGACCACACGGAGGAGTGATACTGCTGAAAAGCTGCTGTTCCACTGGTCTATAGAAAAAGAGTAGAATATGATGAGAAGGAAATATTAAGTGAATGCTCATCTTTTGATGTTCTGTGGTCAAATGCTGTTTTGTAAAGAAGTAAGGAAATTAAATTGAATTTACATGTTTAGACAGACTATTTTAAAAAATGATTTACATTTACATTTTTTTCTAATATTTAGAGACAACTTTAAAATTAATCAATAGTGCGTTAACTTCCCTTAAAAAGTGTAAACTTATTTGTGAGTTAGGGGCGGAACAATAGGCTTGCTGACCAATGGCAGACAGAGGCAATCTGAATACCTGTTTGAAAAAACAATTTGTTCTGCCATTCCATTGGGTGACAGACATGCCCAGAACATTAAAGACAATTTTTGCTATTTATTATTGAGTGTTAATAGGATTTTCAATAAATACATTTTTGAGAATTTTTGCCAGATATTTTTTTATATCAGCGAACTTTCCATTGGACTGTCGGAACAGCTTTTCTCTGTGTGTGCTTGGACTGTTAAATACATTTTTCTGGACTTTTATTTAATTTGTTGTGATTTGATTTGACGGTGCAATTAGTCATCTTTTGTGTGCTGTCACTGTCTAGTGTGTAAAGCTCTTTTGTGCAGTGACAGGCTATAAAAAGCTCTCCGCTGGGAGAATACACTTCAGCTGGTAATAAAAAAAATGCTACAATGTTCCTCTCCTTGAGTCCAGAGCATGTTAAGGAATTTTCTTTACATTCACACATGCCCACAAACACAGTGTGAAAACAGGCGCTTCCGAATCAAGTTGACCAACATCTCTGTCATTCAGAGTGATGTATCTTTTCATATGCTTTTGTAAGTTATAAAAAGCTCAGAGCCCATTAACAAATCACTTTAATTTCCTCTTTTCCTTTCAAAAACCCAGCACCCTTGCTTCAATTCATGCAGCAGGAACTCACCATCGTTCTGTGTCAAACAGACCCTAAGCTGTCTGTGATCACACACACGCAAAGGTTTATTTGTCTGTGTCTCTGAACACTTCCTTTTAAAAACCCTAAAGGAGGATAATAGACAGCAGTATCTCATTGTCAGATCTGTATTGTGACATCATCAGCAAAACCCCTCTTCCTCTTTCATGCCCAATGGCGACATACATTCCTAACATAACCTTAAAAGCCCAGTGTTGTCTCTGAGACTTCAACTGAAGCCCTTTTAATGCAAGCAAACCTCCAATTAGCCGCCTCTTCAGTGACCTTTCCGCCTTAATAGACTTTTGTGAACTGTCCTTTAAAGTGTATTTAGCATCTGTGATGTAGCTCTCTGTGAACCCTGGCATTATGCAGCTCTCGCGGTCTGATCTACAGAGAGACGCTCTATCTGATCAGAGGTTAATCTAATTTCAGACTCACAGAGTGGCAAATCTGACATTCTTTGAAACCGAGAGGGGGCGGAACAAAAGAACATGCTGAGAGTTAGCAGGGCGGGTCGTGGCCCGAAGAGGGATGCCGGTAGAAAAGATAAAGAGAGGAAAGGGGAAAAATAAAGCGCTTTGGTACCTGTTTGATATAACGCTGGATAAATCCTCCTGACATCAGCCCCACAGATATTCTTCCTTAAGAAGGTGTGAGATAAACATTTCATGCACCAGCATGGGTGACAGAGGTTGATTTCAAAGCAAATTGAAAACATAATCTTAAAACACTTTCTCTTTTCTGAAAACCTCTCAGCAAGTAGCTCGCACAAAGCGGGCGTGAAGAAAAGGCTTCACAAAGCCAAAGGAAGTCATTTATTTTCAATGAGGTTCAGCTATTTACGACAGTGTACGCAGACGACCAAATATGGGCATTTCCAGTGACTCAACGAAATTGATAAAGTCTCATTTGTGAATAGAAAAGCTACGGACAGTTGTACAGCCCATCAATTAAGGCGGGGCATCAAGCAGCAGGAACACCTACTAGCAACCAATGGTAGCAACTAGCTGACATCCAGTGATAAAATCTATCAGTGTGAACAGGCCAAAACAGGCCATAATCTGGCCTACCATGCTGGAAATGCAAATACTCAATCTACTCAATCCTAAACTTGTTCCTCAGTCTCTTTTAGTTTGATAGCAGTTGTTCTGTCAGCCTCTGATATGAAAGCCTTTTGTGAATAATGCGTCTCTGTTAATAAAAGAGAAATTGCCGCCATTACGCGAGCGTTTCTCATGCGACTCTCTTTTGTCATGTCTTTTGTCATATCTCGCTGTACCTCACAAACGTCACCCATCAGAACACGACTCCTCAGAGAAACAGCTCGCCCGAGGCGCAGAGAGCAAAGGAGGAAATGACAAAGAGGTTGAGATCGAGAAACAAAACTAATGAGTTACAAAGGAGGAACAAAAGACAAAGTGAAAAGTCTAGATGAGTCAAGCGTGCGGATCCGTGTAATACAATGCAATTCACAGAACAAAGTACTAATTAAATTTTTTATTTGCTTAATTGGAATTGTCAATATTGTTGGCAAAAACCGACAGCCTCAACTCAAAAGCTGGAGACACACAGCAGAACAGAATATTGTCATATGACAGTGAAATATTAAGAGAAATACTGAGATTAATTTATATAAATTAAAGATAACTTATATATAGTTCAATTTGGTGAAAAGTGTGAATTTGTCCAAATGAATTGTTTCATTTGGACAAATATGTAAATAATCTTTACATATACGTTTACAATAAAGATCAAAGTGACCATGTCTGTCAAGCTATTAAAAGGATTAAAAAGTACCATACACGTTTTGTGTGTTATACAATTTCTCTTATCTCAAGCTTTACACTGCCTAATGAGAGACAATTTGTTTGAGGAACAGTGAAATTTAAACTGAAAACTTGCCTCCACCACAGCTGTTATATCAAAATGAAAAAACCTCATGAATGACATGAAGGTGATGTCATTTCTGAGTGAGCTATTCCTTCAGGAAACATTTTGTAAACTGTTTTCAGGCTTTAGTTAACTCAATTAAAAAAGCATTTTACTTAGGAAGTTTAATTTCACAATATGTCATTTTATGACATTCAACAATGAACAGTGACTAAAAATCACAGAGAGCCCATGGGCCTTCTGGGTAAAATGACAAATGAGGGACCTTGAGAGAGATCCATTGGCGAGCTGGTCTATGAGCCCTGCTCGCCATTCCAATTTACAGATTGAATAATGAACTACCTAAAAATGAAGCACTGAGCCTCATACTTCATTCCTGCAAGACTCTATTAAAAAACTGATCTGTTCATTTTTCACCAATTCATATGTGGGAAAATTTCCTTGAGGCACAGAGAGACTACAGCAGAGGAGTCGGTGCTCCAATCAGATCAAACCAGGTGAATCAGATTTAATGTGAACGCAATTGGTTTGAAATCTAAAGAAAATTCCACCCTGCAGGTTTCTCTATACAGAGCCGATTGACTCCAAGTATACCTATCCTTAAGGGTGTACTAATCTTGTCAAAGATTCCACTTTAGCTGTTAGCCAAATTATGACATTATGGCCACATCTGTGCCCCCGGTGTACACCACCTGTTATCATGGGAGCAAAATCACAGCCAATCAAAACCACTCCTCCAGACCGAGCTCTCTTATTGAGCAGCTGTGCAAATTAACCTGTGCTCTGGCACGGCACATGGGCCAAGAATCTGGGTGCAGTGAACTGCACGGTTCAGTTCCAATCCAAGCCATTGCTATTCTATTTGATTCTGTTTATTGGCATTCCACTCTGATCCATTCCATTCCATTTATTCCATCTGATTACATTCTACTCAATTACATTCCATTTCATTAGCTTTGGCAACACCAAATCCAGTCGGGGCCAGGAGAGGTTTTGGCAGGCCTGGAATGCTATTGCGTCACCTCCCCATTGTTTCACAACCCTCATATGTACCAGCCCTCCTGTGTCTCCATGAGAACAATTAATAGAGAGCATATGGGTGTTAATGAACCCATCTGCAGAGGTATGCAAGGTATTTTACGACAAAGCCCAAAGAAGTATACGCTCAACTGAGCGCTAGATGGAGCAGGACCTGTTTTATTTCAGGGGGCTGGGGCAGATTGAGGAGTCAGATTGGAATTTATAATCTCTCAAATCAGCATAGACTGAAGTTTATTTCTCCCTGCTTCACCATCCAGCACGTTAATCTCATGAATAAAATAGCTATGGCTAATCGTATTAGCTTAATCACACAGAGTGCTTGAGGTTGCACAGCTCTGAGTGGATTTCTAAAAGAACAGCCAATACAGAATACAGCATTACACCCTGTAATCTTCTGCTGTGGCCGAGAGTAACATAAAACACACTGCCACGCAAACACACTTACACGTATGCAAACAGAAATGAGCTCCAAATGGTGTTTGGACGTGGCCGAATCTCTTCCTGGTCCAGAGACAAATCTGATTGATTGTGGTTGGCTCCGTCTCAAAACCAAGTAAGCTGTCTAGCAATTTTGGGGATCTTTAGCATGCATCCTTAGTGAGTACTGCCTCAAATTGAAGGTAGTTAAACAATGCTAAGATAACTAGTTTTAGCCATACTTTATGGTAGAACCACATCTAACCATCATCCCGAGGCAATCCCAGAATCCCAATCTGGGTGTTATGTGTGACATGTTTGATCGACAGTCATTTATCTCACTCTACGATCAGTTATGCTCCACCATCCACTGTGTATTTGGGTTTAATTCAGTTTACAATGAACACAATGAGCTAATTATGCAGCCATAAATTACACTAACATCTGAAAACAGCTTGACATTTGACGAAAGATGACTTTACAGATAAAGCTTTCCTTTGTTATATCGTTTTCATAATTATATAACCTCCACAGACCCACAGTCTTATTTCTCAAGACAGCCCAATTAGCACTCCAAATTTCATTACAGTCTCACCAGCATGATAGACAATGAAAAATTTAGAGTAATGAATGATGAAGTTGTTTGTACCTTTTTCACACTTATTTTCATTAGAACTACAAAACATGTTTACAAGAGAAACCACCATCACTTTTAATTAAAACAAAACAAGGTTTATTCATCTAATGAAAAATATTCGCATAGATAAGCAACAATAGAAAAATAATAAAAACAAAACAAGATTAGCCAAGCAGCTGAGACAGAAATGCCACAAAATGAGAACGCTGATTATGCAGACAACAAACTTTGCTGCAGTCACAATACAAGGATGTTATTACGTTTTCATGACCTCAGAATGAGTCTTACCTTGAATTATGTCTAAAACTGCTTTGCATAAACACATTGCATACTGCAAGCCTTCACGACAACCGCAAACTAAACTCAATTGGAGCTGCAGATTTCTCATTAGTTTTGAATCAGAGAGAAAGTTCTACGCATTTAAATGTGTTGCTGGGTAAACACATCTAGATTCTAGAATTCGAGAACTTCGAGAAGTGCATTGGTTTGGTGTAACACTGACAGAATTGTGATTGTGTTCAGTACAGAGAAACCACAGCTTCATCATCTCTGGTGAGGAGGAGCTGGTAATGACAGGATAGATGGTGAAGCAGCAGGAGATCTTGTGGAAGAGGCTGTGCACACACCTGATTCAACACACACACACACACACACACAGAGCAAACAGTCCCTCTGCGTGAGGCCTAAAGCAGAGAAAACAGCATGCATCATGTTCAAATACAAATATAATGTTGATAAAGCTGTTATAAAAACGTGTATAACAGCAAAACAGAGCAAGTGATACAGGTGGAGACGGTGAGAGAGCTTGCTGTTCATTATTTATTGAGCTATAAATGGGCTCATGTTTAATATTTCACCCCTGGACTTATATGTCATGTGACTGTACAGTTGACACACACACACAAAACCATATCATCTATCCTCAACAATCTCTCTCTCTCTCTCTTACTTTAATCCTTTATAAATTACATGAAACATGTTAAGAACTTTTAACTCTTTCAAATGATTAATCACAAGTTCTAACCTTTAATCTAACTGGCTAAACAAAATAACATGTAGAGATACAGGCATGTTTTGATGATTTTAATCGTATCATAACTATGTTTGATTAAAAAACTGCCTGCTATGTGGAAGATAAATTAACTGAACATCAAAAACTGCAAATACTAGTCAT
>JAZGTI010006974.1:0-22447 GCA_036877585.1 Botia kubotai | reverse complement strand
AGACTCCGGCACGGGTCACTGTTGTAATGAACGCGCAGCAGAATGAAACGAGAAAGAAACGCTCATGCGTTCCATTACTTCCATTCATCTCATTAACTGTCTTTCCAGAGCAGAACACACAGACACGGATCGCCATGTTGCTTAGAAACAAAAACAGAGGCCGGCTGAACCGCTTCTCTAAGAATAATCATCTGCTTTGACCTGCAGTAACAAGATACAGTTGGAGAATAAAAGACCAGAAATGAAGAGAGACGGTCGAACAGACAATATTAGCATGAACATCAAATATAATTAGATTCATACTAATTAAATTAAACACAAATGGTTTTGCACAGGTATACACACGGCCCAAAATTCACTACCTTCTTTGGCTTCTCATTTGCATAAACTCAAAACTTTCTCTCATTGTGGGGTTACTTTAAACCACAAACTCTCATTTGTTAAAAATCAATGACACACACACACAAATCGCTCATATGCCGACACATAATTACACTAGACGACAGGAGACAAATCGTGTGAGCGCCACTGTATATAATCACATCACCACGCCCACTTTCCAGAGCCACTCCCCTACATCAAAACAGGGCCAAAAGATTTTAATCTAAAAATATTTGTTTACAGAACATCAAAACAAAAAGAATTTTTAATGACAAAAAGGAAATTGAAGCTAAAACTAACCGGAAGGAGTGCACTGTCATTTGTTATTCTATTTTTCAGATTCAAATTAGTTGTTTTAACATTACAAACACGTTAGGTGCTTAATTGCCTTTGTACACAACAACATCGGCCAAAGTCGGCGTCACAAATGTCGCAGGAAGTCGGCAGTTCCCGCCAAAAACCGAATAAGATCAGCTTGCGCTTGTCCTCAGTCTTCTATCTAATAAAATAAACACCAGCCTTGCACAGTTATACACACGGTTTGGGGGTAAACTGAATCGTGTCGGAGCGTGTCATGCGCGCTTGTCTGCATCAAACCTGCCTGCGGCCGGCGTGCATCACCCGGAACCGAACCGTTGTTATACCTTCTGACTGTCCTTGTTCTAAATTCAGTCAAGTGTCTCTCTGTGGCCTCTGGTTTAAACACTGCATTAAACGAAACAAACCTCACGACTGGCTGACAGCTCAGCTCGACGCATCATAATCCTGCAGTGCTGCATTCATTAACCGCAGCTTGTTATAGGACATGAAGATCTGCAGGGAAAATGGGCACTGGGTTTTGGGTCTTATTAAGCTGTAGCTTGATAACCAGCAGCGTGGCTTTAAAACCAGTACAACGGATGGTAATTGTACAGAGGCCCGACAGTGGAGCACTGCAGAGTTTAGGATGGTGTGCCTATGGTGTGACCTCACGTGATGGACCTCTTAATTTGGGCTCACTGGGTTTTATCACGGGTGTTTCTCCTAAAATTCCTGTAAAATATGAAAAGCTATCAAATTAACCATCATTTTCCAAATTACAGATAAATTCTCGCACACTGACTTTTCATTGCCTTCTATTGCTGTCATATCAGGTTAGGCTAATGAAATATTCCATGTCCCCATTCTCACTCTTCATGGAAATTCTAATGTCCCTCGCAAAATTTACTTTATGAAGCTTTTACACTCATGGGGGCCATTAAGATTCTCCCACAATGCACTCTACACACACACACACACACACACACACAGTATGCAGATTAACTTCATACAAGCTCAATGTCTCAATCCCCTTTACATGTACCTTTACATATAAGCTCCTCATTACATGTATTCACAGGATTTACAGCAGAGTGAGCAGAGAGAAAATTAGCACTGAGAGAGGGAGATGGTGTGTGTGTGTGTGTGTGAGAGAGAGAGAGAGAGAGAGAGAGCAATTAGGAGAAGCCAGGCATGGTCGAGCTTTAGCCAGAAAGTGAGGAGAGTAATTACTCACAGACGTATCAAATGGCACACATACTGTACACACAACCACACACATTTCGTTCAAAACGGATAATGATCATCGCCTAATCTTACCACTCACTTCCTGTCACTGTAAGACCAGTGTTGTACTGTTAACAGAAACTCGTATGAAAATTACACTAAACATTTTTGTTAACCCTGTAAATTTACAAAATTAGAAAGTCAAGCACGTACGAAGCAAAACTATTTTTATGACTCCAAAACCAAAACAAAAAGGACAATAAATAAACTGTAGTTACAATAAAGTGTAAAACTAACAGTCAAAGGTGGGTGAACCACCTTCAAATCTATGTAAAACTCGACCGCGTGACCTGCAGAAGACTTTGACCTGATGCTGCTGGAGTCCCTCTGAGATTTAATGAATGGAAAAAAACACACTTTTACCTGAAGGCGAGCAACATCTGCTCCAAACGCTTTAGTGAATCTCATTAAACTTTCATTAAACTTTTATTAAATTGTTAATGATGTGATGGCGTAAATTGTCACACAAGCAGGTTTTTCTGGCACGTTCTCACGTCGTGAAACGTGAATGATTAGGGCAGATTTTTCATGCCAAAAGCCCAAAATAAATATTCTGTAGATCGTTTTATTGTAACATATAAAATGACGGTAAATATTCCACTAATCATCTCATTTTGTGTTACAGAGAAGAAAGAAAATCTTACAGGTTTGCCTGTGAATATTAATTGTTAAATGAATTATCCCTTTAAATTTCTGACAGACGGTACGTTTTCCTCAAATACTGTTTTGTCCTCTGAAGAGACGCTGGCTAAGTTTCAGAACTTTACTAGCCGCAGTTGTGTTGTAAGTCAGTTTAAATGCTCTTCACTCATGACTAGAGCTATCGTAAGCTAGTCGTGATTCAGCGGCCGATAGCACAGGAACAAAGAATGAATCATAGCACAAAAGTTGAGTTACGTCCCGAATCATCTGCGTCATCACTCGATGCTCTTAAATGAAAAATAGCAATACTTCTCTCGTTCATTCCATAATGAGGCAATCAGCCCACTCATTCGAGCAGTCTCTCTCTCTCTCCCTCTCTCTCTCCAGTTGATTTTCTAATATTAAACAGGCGAGGCTGAAAGTCTACAGTGTTTGAATACAGTCCCTTTTCTGCGTTGTTTGCATAAATTTGATTAACTGTCATCTTGAATGACTAAGCGTTGCTGTACAGACATGCAGAGAATGTAGGAACTTCAATCAAGACGTTTGCTAAAGCCGAGCACATGAACAATACTACTAAAGTTTCACTCCGTAACTTTTTTGAGGTAGAAAATAAACAAAAATCAGTTATTGAGCAAGTACATAACAGGTGTGTGTTCAAAGTTACGGACGATAGCTTTAGTTAGCATAGCGTAATCCACCCTGCACAAGGCTAACAATTAACTCCACTTCCCATAAGCACAAAAGAAATCAAAGCATATAGAAACTCATCAGCTTTCCTGTAATACTCTATTCATCTGGCTCCCAGCCCAACCCGCCGTGTTAATGGATAGTAAGTGCAGAGGTGCATGCTGGGATAGCTTTCTGAGGACCAGGGTCCCTGTGTAGAGCTCTGGAGCCAGTTGGTAATTGCAGAGCTCGCTCGCTCTCTGTCCTTCTCCTAACAGAGCAGCAATTCATCTCACTCTGTTCTCCACCTTTCTCGGGTTTATTTGGAAGTCAGGTCCAGTTCTGTCCGTCTCCCCCATTATTTCCTGCTGCTTCTGTGTCTCTTTCCCTCTTTCATTTTCTCCCTCTTTCATCACTGTTTTTTCATCCTTTCATCTTTTGTCAGTTCGCCCAGCCTGAAGATCCCACAGGTGCCCATTACTGAGTGCGGGCGACGACTTTTCATTTGGGGGCGTAAAGGATCTTCTGCCATCTCGCTTACGACTCGCACACAAACACACACACACACACACACACAAACACACACACAAACACACTCAATTCTCATGGGTAGATATATTGTAGGTGACCTCCTCCTCCTCTGTTGGGAACTTTTACCTCAGGATGTTTCAAAAGTCTCGCACCATCATCCTTCCTCGTACCCGAGGCATTGATTCGTAAAGAGCGCCTTTAATTGGTCGGTTCGCTGTGAATGTTAAATTGGCTGTTTGTTAGGTGATAGCCTATAAAAGTGAGTCGTAAGAGCATGGGATATATATCAATTAATGACTCTCTTTCGCCCTTTTATTTGCTCTCTCTCTCTCGCTCTCTCTCTCTCCCTATGTTAAGTAGAGAGATGGATATGCATGCTAATTATTCAAAGTAAAGATTGGTTACGAAACACACACACTCTGTGCTATCGACGCCCTGACCAGAGAGGTGACGGATTCTGTCAGTGCGCCAGCGATCAACAAACTTTTGACGAAAGGACAAACGACAACTCCTGCCAAGAGCCCCGCCCACTTAGACAGGAAAATTGCCAGTTAAAGCAACCAATCACAATTCAACTTGGTTTGAATGTAATCCATCACAACAGTGTGAAAAAGAAAAATACAAATAGTAACAGAAGTCTTCAGACGGTTGTACAGAAAATTAGCACTAAATATATGTGGATTTTAGACTATCAAGCATAACAAGCACAGTTAATTTCACAGACAAACACAGACTGCTTGTGGGTATGTACTTTACTTTCTGCCTTCTACAAAGTTTTTGAGTCACAATCCTCAGCAGCTGTGTGAAATCAGTGACTAGCTCTGCCTCAGAAACACTCACGGTAACAGGCTTGTAAACATGACTGTTTCCCAACGGACTCATAAAAGCTCCACACCGCTCACTCCTGAAACCAGCCAATCAGAACGGAACTTTCCGTTTTATACAGCGTGTCGTTTTTGTGTGCAATACGCATCAGGCAATCTGTTCAATCTCTTTTCCTAACTCTCAACAAATTCCAAACAAAGTTTAAAGGGAAAAAAAAATCACATGAATAAAAACAAATAAAAGAGCTGTTGAACTTTGTGAAGTTGTGGGGGGGCGACATTACACAAAAATAACTGATTTGAAATAACTGCAGAATCGAATCATGTTGTTTTTCCTTCAAGCATTATGACTCTCAAAACGCTTTTTATAATTCTGTTATTGAAGACGCTCTGATCTGGCATCATATCTCCACCTCAGATTTCTGGAGACAGAATGCGAGGCAGAGCGAGTGTTCAGCCAGCGGGAATAATGATGAAAAATCTGTGTGCAGTATCATACATATACAATCACCAGCTTATGAGAGCAGTACGAAACCTACTGTACATTATCAGTGAGGCAAAAGTGAGGCAACTATTATTTATTATAAATATGAGTGAAGTTGAGGTAAATGTGTTCAGAAATGTGTTTAATTGTTGGAATATTGTTTTAACTCTGTTAGTTTTTCTCAAACGTTAGCTATGCATTTTCAGAACGTATAACCCTGACCCACGTCCTCACACCAACAGAAAAGCGTTTATAGTTTTGGGAAATTAAAGGAAAGCAACAACTTTATATCAGTTTTTATGAACACACCTCAGATGTCCCTAAAGGGAAATCTGTCTGCTTTAGGTCATTTCTGAAGAGAAATTGGCTCTCAGAGATAAGTACGGGCACTCACACACGCCGCTGTAAGTCCATTTCCTGTCTTTCCCAATCTTTAAGCTCATCTCGTTCTCTCTGGCTATTTCCTGCAAACTCACCTGCCTTTACAGCCCCGGACCATGTTTCCCTCCCCTCACCTCCAGCCCCTCGTTTTAATCATCTCCCTCGCTTCATCTCTTTATCATTCTTTCTCTCCTCTCATTTCCTTTTCCATTTAACTTCCCTTCATCTCCGCGACTCATTTATTTTTTATTCCCTCATTCTTGTTCTCTCTCACTCATGCACGGTTGTAATATTTCTCCAGAATTTCTGTCGTTGCGACCAGACAGCGGCCACTGAGGGACACGCCCACTGACTGAACTGGTGATGGCCCCGCCCCCTTTAAAATGTGCCGGTTTAGCAGCTGCCTGATTGGATGGTAAATGGCCAATCAGAATCATGTCATGTCTGAGTATGGTATGGGCACAATGTTGTGTTTCCCTTAAAACTTGGAATATATGGCAAACGAGTATGAACTTCTGTCATGGTTGCCATTTTGAAGTTTGGCAGTATGAACCACCATCAACTCTTAACTTTATTTTTGGGTGCACTATCCCTTTAAGAGATTAACCTTCTGTTCCATACAATGAGGACAACATATGGCTTAAGAGCTGTTCTGAGACCAGTTTATACTTTTACACTCATTAATGATGCATACAATGAATTAAAAGGAGGAACTGACCCCACATCACTCTGCAGTTACACTTGGACAAAGTGAGAGAACAGATTGATCAGACCACCGGTTAATTTGGTCTCTGCTTGCGGTCACTGAAGGATCGACTCTAATTTACAGCCACTGTTTACAAAGTCAAGCAGAATCCAAAAGGTCAAGAGTCATCCTTAGCTTTGACTCATCCGGTCATTAATCACTTCGGGTTGATTTGCTTCAACAAAGACAAATTACTGAGAACAGCAGGAAGGATGGAGACAATTTAGCCACAGATGTGTGCGAATTATTTTGTACCACAGCTGCTATGGAATAAACCAGTTTTAATTAAACTGACAGGTGCTATAAATTAGTTATGGCTTGACATCACGCAGCGACCCTAAACGGTATGTGGACACTTAGGCCTGGCTTTAGTAAGCCCAGCTTTAGTAAGCCCAGCTTTAGTAAGCCCGGCTTTAGTATTATGCATAATTGCCCTGTTATCAAACAACTACACATTTGACACACAACCGAGTGTCATATATTGTAGAAATATAGAACAGGCAAACTTATCAAGCACCACATCTCACGAAACGTTTGATTTCACTTTTTCCGGCTGTCAAACTTCAGTCCACAGCTGGTGCGAGGAACTACACCTGAGGTTCCTCTTCAGGAACACTGATGTGAACCTGAGGTGACTTCATACATCAGGTTGAAAGGAACTGGACAAAAAAAGTGAAGTTCATATTTTGTATGTTGTTCAATAACGGTAACGTTTTGGTCACATTTGAAATATCGGAGCGTGACGAATGACTTTGTCGGGCCACTGTATCTTGTATCTAAACTAAACTTGGTCATACTAACTGCACAGGCCACTGTAACTTGGTCCCTAAATACCTAAAGAACACTCTGTCTCTCACAAAACAGAAACCATTTTACCTCACAGAAATAACTGAGGAAAAAACTTCAGGTCAGGTGGTCAGTTATGGCTTGACATCACACCTGTACATCAGCTGAATGTAAATCGTCATGTGACTGACAGTCATTCGTAAAACAGCAGATAAATCTACAGGTGACGTACAACACTCACGTCGACCACAGAATGAAGCCAGGCTTTAAAAACACGATTTTTATAACAACAGTAGTGTCAATGACTAAATAGCAGGTGTGCATTTGGAATTGTTAACAAATTTAGCTTAGCCTAGCTGCTTGCAAAGGTTAGTAGGGCTAAAATAAATACACAACAAAGGGGCCGGTAGACAGATAAGACTCAAGAACAGAGAACAGGTGAAGCTACAGCTCGGCCCTTTTATAAACAGTAAGAGGTATCTTGGGAACGTGACATGTATAATGGACGAGGCGCAGACACACAAGGCCTCCGAGACAGCAACGGTTTAGGAAAAGCCTTGAATCGAAGTGGAAAAATCCATCGGGGAGGAAACGTGCAACATCGAGCTAGTAGAAGTACACAAATATTTACACGCTGAGCAATTTGCTCACACAACAGGAATTAATATATCATGCCGTGCCTGAACTTAAGCTGAGTTATCCGTCTCACACAAGAACATTTTCTCAGCTAACAAATTTAGGCTGTATGAATGTTTCTGTAATGTTTCCACTCCGTAACAAAAACATTAAAAATGTTATTTTGAATATTCTAGGAACGTTCAAAACATCCAGTTTTTAAATGTTGTATTTACATTATTGCGTGTTATAAGACCGCTATTCAGAATTGAGTTCTGTAGCCTTTTTAATTCTGTAATGTTTGATATATGTTAAAAAACATTGTACTAATGTAGTGCAAGAACGTTTTTGATAACTTTGCGAGAACATTATTCAACATTCTCTCTCACTGTCTCCCCATCCAGCAGCCCTGCGGAGGGAAGACTGTATAATATTCATCATCACGAAACAGCGGGAGAAATCCTGCAGGATTCAATAACAAGAAGCTAATAAGATTAGCACGACGTTAATGCAGATGAGCTGCTGGGGTGGAGAAGATTCTCCTGTCCCTGGATACCGATACTCGGGGCTGCGCGGGGTAAGACATGCCAAATTACTCCGTTCTGGCTCTCGCCTTTTCTTGGCGACCCAACGTTGAGCAACAATGTGTGAAGAACAGCTCTGGTGTTACACGACAACACAAAGATCGTTCATCCCCAATGGAATCGCCACTGAAGCAGTGCATTATGGGAAATGTAATTGTTTGGCGGGATGGGCGAGGTTGATCAGGGGCAATTTAAGATTGACGCTGATTTGAAAACACTGGATGGGTATTCGAGGAGTTCTCTGTATGCCTAGCTAAACTGCTAATGAATTTGGAACGAGAAACTGGGAACCTGGCAACTAACATTGGCTAACCAACCACAAGAGAGAGATGGAATTGCTAAGCTACCTTCCTGTGGGCCCTGGGTGGAGCTCTGCCCGGTAACATCCTCTCATTGGTCCCCAGGCAGTTGTCTCAGCCAATGATTGAGCAGTCAGTGGAGGCCATGCACAGGGATTGGCAAGGTACCTTTTTTATCTGGCTTGGCTCAATTTCTGATGCAACAATTGGTAAAACAAAAGGCACAACTAACCGACGGCTCTCATTACCAATGACTCTCAAATGAGTTTCGGTTCGAGGAAATGGGCGGAGGCGTCTTCATCCTAATAATCGGATCTTTATGGCTTCAAGCCACCATTAAAAGGACAAGCTCCCAGAAACAAGAAAATGTTGTCATTATTTACTCAACCTCGTGTTGCCCCAGACGCCGATGCTATTATGTTTTTCTGCGTAAAGATTTTCTTAAAGAATCATTACACAGCTCATGTTCTACATAATGACTGTTCATAGTGACCAGAGGCTGTTAAAAAAGAACAAATACAAAAACATAAAAACGGTTCATATGACACACAGCTATGGTATGGTTTCAAAAAACGTAGCTTTTTGTGTTTTTGAAACTTAACAGCCCCAGGTCTAAATTTACTGTCTTTGTATGGCCAAAGAAAACCATCGAAATGTCTACTTTTGTGTTCCACTGAATAAAAGAAACAGCATTCAAGGGGTGACACAATAAATGACAGAATTGGATGGCATTTTTGGATAAAATATTCATTTCAAATCCATAAATGTTTAAGAAATATGTCGTTTTATTGAAATCTAGTAGAGAAGAGAGGTCTGTAGAGAGGGACTGAGTTTCTTTAAACTCAAACTTATCTCTGTTACCTCGACACACACACACACACACACACACACACACCTCCCAAAGCTGTGAGAGACAGGCTGACCACATGCGTCTTATCTGTGGTGGAGCTGCAGAAGAATGAAGCTTGTGTGTATCGCTCGTTCCCATCAAAAACAAGCTGAGAGCCACACACGCACACACACACGCACACACACGACTGAGCTTCAAATCTGCCTCCCACACACGCGCACACACACGCAAAGTAAAACACACACACTCGCTGCACAGGACAAAATGTTGCCAACATGATCCGCTGACAGCTAGATTTGACATGTTCACTGGTGTACGGTAAGAGATGGAGAAGATGAGACACGCTTATACACACAAGCTTTACACAGGCGCGTACAATAACCAAACAACATCCTATTCAGAACAGTCGCACATTCCCTAGAGTCACACGCGCATACCCAGCACCTGTCGACTGATTCATGTCTCTTCAACCTCAAACAGCACGTCTACTGTACACTGACGTCCCCTAGGAACGGAGCAATCAGCTGTGAGCTCATGCTAGGCTTAAAAAAGTTGCCTGAAAACCTATTGATGACTCATCATGCACTCAAGGGCCCATACAATTTTTTGTCCAATGAAACGCTCTGTAGAATGAGTCCCCTCCCCCTTATTCCACTTGCAACTGGCCAGCAAGAGCAATGGCTGTGATGTAATTTAAAAAGATATATTTGTTTTTTTGTTCTTGGTTTAACTGCAGTTGTACTTTTGCCTTTTCATGACCTGTCATTGGCAGAATGGTTTTTATTGGAAGCTATACTGCTAAGAAAGCTCTGTGTGTTTTTTTTACAGCCAATAGCGTTTAGTGCTCACCAAAGCCATTAATATGATTTGCTACTCGCTCTTGCTACTCTGACACAAATGGAATTGGGGGAGGGGCATGTCTGTTCCAACAAGCATTTGATTGGACGAAGTGAGTGAGTGCATTATGAGTCATCAATACTTTTGGTCTGTTTTCTAGGAAAGCAAGACTTAAACGCTCTAAATGCCTACACCTGCTAAAACTGAATCTGTCGGAGCGATACCCAATCAAGCCTAACAGACTAACCTACCCGGAAAATAACACATACTCGCTCACAGTGAGAATCCCCCATTGGCTGGCAGACTGTCTCTGTTGGACCTTGGAGTCGGTACTGAATTCACAGTGGGAGAACAGCAGGGGCTGGTAAATTCTGAGTAAGAGTGTGTCGGTTTCTGTCGAGTATCAGATAAAATGTTGTCATCTAACTGTCTAACAGAGAGATACAGAGAGAGATATACAGTATGAGATGCTCCTACCCAAGCAAATTGATCCTTTAGCTGGGACGATTCCACTCCTGCTAAAAATGCTTTTTGCTGACACAACTACAATCCTTAGGGTTGAGACTCAAGAGCCAGTTCTTGTTTAGAAACAGTTTTGTTTTTCCTCCTACAACTACAACCATATATTCACTTTCGCAAAGAGTTCTTTTAAACGCTGATGCGGACGAAACGGCGTATTATAAAACTCTGACAGCGTTTCCCGAGCCGCTGCTAAATCTACAGAGCCACGGCAAAAACAAATGATGTTGTAGCCGAGTTGCAGTGTTGGTTCTCACCAGCGCGTCACATTTAATTTGTGAATGAATTTATACTAAAAAGGTTCATTGTTTATGAAACTCTTCCTGACTGTCGAATTTAAAAAAGACCTGTTTCAATGTCATGCGTGCTTCGGTACACAACGGTTTTGTTGAAGTCAACGAGGAGGGACCTAAAGATAAATTCCATACAATTTCCTACAGTCTCTTATCTACTCAAGTCTCTGTTTCGTTCTAATATAACAGCATTAAAGGTGAAATTGGAATAGACCTCTGCATCGATTAGTTGGTCTCTTCAGAAAGTGCCTGTCTCTTGGCTCCGCCCACCTAAAACATCACGACCAATCAGGGGATGCCTGTTGAATCTTCATTTGAATCTTCGGAGAAATTCCTGTGAAGACAAACAGAAAGAAAAAAGAAGTTGAATTTCTTTCATATCAGCAAACTTACCGGTAAGTGACAATATCATTTGTATCGGTCTTATTTTATTATCATGCACGCACAGATGCACAATGAAACGTTCGTAAATGGCAAAAGACCTTCAAACCTTTTTAAAATCCTGAGCAAATAAGCTGCGATTTACCCAGAGTACAAAAGCACACAATCACGTCTGGCAGTAAACATCAACAGTTTTAGGTGAGAGAGAAATTATACGGTAGACGAGCATGAGAAGAGCCAATGAGGTGCATGAGTGAGAAAAGCAAGAATAGGGGGATTAAATTATCTTTAACTTTTGACTGTTTACATCAACAAATGGAAGAGCGTTTAAACTTACTGCACACACACCTGCCAGAATGAAAAAGTGGACTGGACCGTTGTACTTTACATTTTAAATGTCACCACAGGTCAGTACCAATTTAAATGAAATGGGGGGGGTTTAATTATATCCATACATGAACATTATTCTTCAAACAAACACTCATCCGATTCCCTTGACCAATCACGTCTTATCTAGACAAAGCAAAAATTCATGGAGATGAAGAGGAAACTATTATTAGCAGGAGAGAGAACAAAATGACAGGAAGTGGAAATTGGAGGGAATGTGTGATGTCATTTGAATAAAGCTGAAATCAGAAGTCAGATAGATGAGAAGGAAAGATGTAAGTGATGATACAGTGAAGAGAAAGATATCTGGATGAGTTTTTTCTCTGTGTCGCACGAGTGGGTTATTCCACACAGAGGCCAAAACCAGTTTCCTCTGTGACTCACTGACTCACTGACTCACTGAGCTCTCCACACGTACCTCCAGATAAAGACACTGATAGAGCGAGACGGTAAGAAGACATTTTAATTGTTATTTTATAGACAAACAGAGAGGCTAACAGACCGAGAGAGAGATAAACAGATAGACAGACAGAGAACAGACAGACAGAGATAAACAGATAGACAGACTGACAGAGAGATAAACAGAGAGATAAACAGACAGTGACAGACAGACAGACAAACATAGACCGAATGACAGATATATAGGTATAGTGCTACAGTATTTATATACTTCAAAATGTATTTACTAGTTGTAAGACACCAGAAAATATGTCATATCAACACGCATGATTATTCAACAGACGATGAAAACAAGCAGGACAGGATGCAGGTGAGCTGGAGCGAAGATGAAAATTATGTTTCGATCCGGCGTGACAACAATCAATGAGAAGAGCCATGACCACACGGACAGAGAGAGAGAGAGAGAGAGAGAGAGAGAGAGAGAGAGGGCAATGGATGAAATTTAGGACAAGACACTGAGCCACAAGTTCACAATGGAGAGGAAGTGAGTTACTGAAGGACACACAAGATCAAAAAGAGAGCACAGACTCTCGCCCAGCAGGAGAAGATAACATTCAGCCCAGAAGGTTGTTGTTATATTTTGATTGACAGACACAGGAAAGATGTTTCAGGAAGTCGTGTTACAAGAATAAAGATCTGTGGAAGTTTAATCCCCACAGATGAACTCCTCCAGAGTTTCAGAGGAGATCTCAACAACATCCCAAACTCTGCTCCAATTTGCCAACATAAATCCTGCAAATGAAAGTCAGAGAATCTGACTTTTAAATGTGTCTCACGATCATTTTAAAATAAATTATGGTTTTATTCTGTAGTTTTACACTCTTATTTTGTCAATATAAGAGTTTCCATATACGTTTTTCTGACAGGCGCGACTTTCACAGGCCCCAGTGCGTTGAAAAACACACGTTTACACAAACAAATAAACGTTTATCCTGGCAAGACTAAGACGGTTTAGATATAAATGTCAGCCAAACGCACAAATGTAGATCCAGGAATTAGACGCTGCGTTCAAACAGACTAACAGAAGGTTTTGGATTTTCCTGAATTCACGCTCCTGTCACTGCGGTTATTTACACCTGTTATTTTCCCTCCATTATACTTGTGTTTTTTCTCTCCCACACTCGTCGCGCGCGTTTATTCTTAATTTCTCAGTCCACTTCCTCTGTCCGTCCCCAAACCCTGGAGGAAAGACCTAAAGTCACACTCGATTCTCAGAGGACGAGCGCCATATCTCTTACGATCAGCGTTCCTGTCACAACAACCTCTTTATCGTTTTCTCTTCCGTCAGTATTGTCACAATTTTCACGTTCCTATTTTAATAGCGACTGCCGAGCACTCGAGTGTGATTATTTTACAAACATCTCACAGCAGTGTGATACATTTCAATGTTTGTCTCTCAGGAACAATTATCCCACTTAGTTTAATAAAAGAAGGATTATTATGTTTCGTCAACATAATTAGACTTTTCCTTTTTGTCTTGTGCAAACGCTCTGTGAGCATTCCAATGCCGCTGAGATTGTATTTAAACATGAGGGGTGGGGCTAAATATGCAAATGAAACAATATGCAAATGATGAGGTGTAGGGGTTGAATTACATTCTTAAATTCTTAAAGGCACACTCCAAATTTGGCATTAAAAATTAGGCTTAAAAATACATTCTCAGCTGACTTAATTTTACGTACAAGTATTTCATTTCAACAGATCATGAAACAGCTTCATGAAATGAACTGAAAGTTATAAATACATAATTTAACATAATAATATATATATATATATATATATGAGCATGTTTTAGTATTTATGCACAAAGCAGCTGAACATCACCGCCGGCCAGCGTCAAAAACAGCCGCTTCTCATCAAATGTTGACGTTAAAAAACGCGAGTGCATTTTCTCAATGTCAATAAAGTGGTACACGGTACATGCATAATTACAGTATTGCCGTACTAAACACAGCGGTATAGCCGGTTATGACTTCTTCAGGCCGCGGGCCCGCGGGAAGGCAGAGGGCTCTAAACAAACACGCTGTGATCCAGCGTCAATCTCCAGAAATTCAATCACCCCCCATTGAGATTTCATCAGGAGACATGGGCGTAAACACTTGAGCGTCCCCACGACGACGGGGCAACAAACGCACTTCTCGTATCTTTGAAGACAGGTCACATCCTGCTGCGTTTCACCTTGTAGATGAATTCCAAGCAGACAGTTATGATTGAAAGGTTTGTTTACTCAGAAATAAATCAGATACGGCTGGATCAAAACTTCAATGCTTTGATTTTTGCTCTTTTAGGATGTTTGATTTAAGGAGCCGCAGGTTGACACTGAAGGTCTTTGTCGACGCTTTTGAGCGCATGTTGACTGTAACACAAAATACTGTCAGGTGACCTTCGATGTCTGTGACTCTGAGATGTTTACATGTCAGAATTATGTATCTTACATCTATTTTTAACTCGCTGCGTTACCCCTCAGACTGACTGACTGACTGATCTGTCCTTCACCCTGAAGATGTTCATAGTTCGATATAAAGATTGTACAAAAAAATCAATTAGCAGTTACGATTTATTTTTCCACTGCAGTGCTACAAAATCAGAAATAGATTTTCCACCCGTCCATTAGATTAATATAATTAAATCATTTTTTCTTATTCATTTGCTCCACTCAAATATTAAATTCAAATCAACTACAGACAAACAACAAAGTTACCCTGGCAACTGACAAGCCACCAACGTGGGCGGCCACATCACGGCGCGCGTTTTACCGGCATACGTGAAATCTGACATCACTTCCTGTTGGGAAAACCAGATGGAGACTAACAGTGTTTACACAAAGATGATGTTAAAATTGTGTCAAGTGAGTTCATGGGTCTTTAATTCATTTGAGAAGATCAGATGGACCAAAACGGGACCCCTGAACTAAAACTAGTTTGGTTACATCAATAAAGATGTTGGCTTGTGGGTCATAAAGTCAAGATTGCTCACTGCTTCTCTTTTGTTGCCTCACTGACATCTGAGCACAGTTTGAGACACTGAGATCTTTCCTCTAATCCTAGAAGAGATATCCATGAGATTACTGGAGTCTGTCAGGAGAAACATGTGAAACCGAGTCTCCACTGTCTCTCTGTTTAATCTCATTGACGTCTAGGAGACAGAATTGAGACATTCGAGAGATCTTATTCAACCACTGACACTTGAAATTTTCTCTGTAGAATTAAGAAGCAGTTCTTTAGGTAACGCCACTCTACAGCATCCTGGAATCAGATGGTTTAGTGTATTTTGTTTTATATTTTATGCTTTTTTATATTTTATGCACACCCACAACCTGTTACGGTATTTTATACATCCCACATTTGGCAAAACCACAAAATCGATGCCGCTTTCTGCTGCCATATGTCAGTCATAATGCGAACGCAAACGCTCAAAGCTCGCCTGCTGTCTCTCGCTCGCACCTCAAGCGTGAGGGTAGAGGTGTGAGAGAGCGTGGAGTCTACAAACCGCTTTCCTCTTCCAAGAAAACAGACAAACATACTGTAGACAGTCGTGCAGATTAAACAGACTGGCCTAACTGTTTTTTTCTGCCCCTGAAAGAAGATTTCTGTTTTAATCAAGCGAACGGAAACTATTAACAAACAGGTGACGCGTGTGGACCAGTCAGTGAGCTCGTGACTAAAAGACTGTGGAGCTTGTAGACGTGTGATCAATCAAACCCAATCAAAGGTTTTAAAACCTTGTCCGTTTTTCATGTTCAAAATAAATAAACACAAATCAGATCAGTGTTTAATCTCCTTACCTTACCCCGAATCACAGCGGTAAGATTATAAAAATGATTTATAATTTTCCCAAAAATGTCCGTACGTCATAAAAAGTACGTAAGGTACAGAGAGGCAAAAGTTACAGATTGCAGCTTTAAAATCCATCACATATGGCAAATTATAAACACAAACCCACAAATATGAATTTCGAGTTTAATAGTGAGTGTTTTTAATATTGCATTTTCAATATATCAAGATATGATGGAGACATGAACACTTACCGCTCAACAAGAAGCTGTTCTGACCTTCAGTAGCAAATTCGATCCAAACTCTCCCAAAAATGAGTCAAAATTAGTTGCGGCACCAAACGTTCACTCTCTGAGGTAATTATTTTCACCGGTAATCCCACTGAAAAACTGTATGTTAAAATGAGCAGTGAGTGGGCGAGTCCTACCGTAGCAGGTGAGGTACGGTAGGTGAGTTCTACCGTACCTGAGAAAGGCTGACTGAGTTTTCAGGATTAGTGCTGGCTGGTTTAAAGGGCAGAGGGGAATTATGGGAGCTTTGGAAAACCTGATGACAGTGCGGTTTTCAGGTGTGTTAAATGAAAAGCTGCAGACAAACTGGAATCCGGGAGACAGCAGCAGGTCAATACTCTGTTATGATCGCATGCCAAGAAGCTGCCAATTAACAGCTGACAAAGTTGCCGTGGAAACTGCTTCAGACATTTTAGTTCAAAGTTTAAGGGAATGTACAGGGATGTGCGCGAATGCTAATAATTGAAAACACACACACACACACAACCTTGTTTCGGATACATCCAAATATACCTTCCAAATATATCTAATGTTCCTCATATTAGTTAATTATATTTATATATTTTTATATTCATATATTTTAATTATATTCTATAGAGCAACTGTAAGCGTATCCGTAACTCATTTTAGATATGACTCAATATATTAGCCCTGTTCCAAACCCAGCTTAATCAATATCTTTGCATTGTAAACATTGCCTACAAAAGTCACCTTAGTTTACCTCATTAGTACATGGCCTGTAGCTAAATCATATTTCGTCACTTTTCATCCTTTAAAACCAGAGGAGAACAAGTCCTGCCCCACAGGGCCCTAGAGAGCTATGAATTCCTCCAGAGTTTTCACTGACTCAGAAACACTCGCACATCACCTGCTGTGTGAAAAGCGCTATGCTAATTCGACGTCGCGTGTTTACTATTTAGTCTGTTCATGAACTTTCGAAGCCAAGCAACCAGTGGTTTTGTTATTCTTAAATTTCAAGTCGATTTTGTAATCTGCTCATAAACAAACACATTTCATTGGTTGCACACATGACCTCTCTCTCTCTCTCTCTCTCTCTTTTCGGAAATGATTTATCATAACAGACTTTTTCATGACTTTGAAAAACACTTCCCTCCCTCAACCTCCGCCAGATTCAGATCATTATCTCTGCCGCTCGTCACCCACAATGCCGTGCGGCTTGCTTATTTGCATACCCTCTATTGTTTTTCATTTCACCACGTTGCACATTTGCATACAGATTTGCATGTCTGTTTGTTGGAGTTGATTTCGCTCTCATGTCTGATAACTTTGATTTAACGGCGTTCCTCCGCCGTGAGATGGAGACGGGTCTCGGCTCAGTGAATTTAGGACCTTAATCGGGTTATTTGCTAGCATTAGCTATCGTAATGACACGAATGGTGCGAGACCAGCGCCCATCCCCTGCCCAAACCCCCAACACGGCGCTCAATAAAACTGTAACCAATCATCATCTAAATACAAGACCTGCTGATCTGATTTGTAATCAGACACTCACGAATGAATGCATAAAACAGCACGTTTGCATGCGCAAGAAATGCGTCTTGTTTCCCGACCACCTTCAATCCAAATTAACCAGATACTGACGCGTTAAAATAGCATTACAGACGCAAACGTCTTTGTTTTATGTAGACAGTTGCTAACGAATTCTCTCTCATGTTAGCATTTCACATGCTAATATCGATTTTAGCTCATGCCCCAGTTTCGATTACGAACGGCTGAAACAATTGAGATGCGATTCTATTTATTCAGTGCCGACTCTCTGACAGCGTTTCTGTCAGACAAACGATTATATTAATATCTAATAAATGATCAGACGTAACCTGGGAAACCTGCTTTATTTCACTCCACGTCTCACAACATATTTAAAGTCACCGCAGATTAAGTGAGGATTAAACACGCTAATTGTCTCTCTCGCTTGTTAGCAGCTGCCTCCGAATGTCATACCGCAACATTAAGTTCAAGTTTATTAGCGTCTGCCACAAACACTATGAAAGCAATCTGTTTCAAATCTAAAGCTTCAGCTATTGAAAGCGTGTGATGGAGAGAGAAAGAGAGATAGAGAGAGACTGAGTCCTGCAGACTCAAAACCTAATACGAACATGCACTGGGTACTCAATTTCCCACAATGCATCTGTTCTGTCGTCCATTCCACATGCCGCCCATTTCTGAATTACCTTTTGCCTCGACACATGTGATTTCGCTTAAAACCAACAAGGTTAGGTGGACGGGGACCTGAAACGGTTTTAAACAAATTCATCAGATTTTATATGTGTGCGAATCAATAACGACTCGTTATGCGCTAATGGAGCACATATGACTTTCTCTTTAAAGCATCAAGGCTGAGAGAATGAGGAACCAATGGGCTCGCTTGATTTTCTCCCATTCAAAACAGTTGGAAATGTAAATCTGCATTAAAAGCTATGAGGAGATGCTATTGTGTCTAAGCACTTACTCCATATAATTCAGTTTATTCAAGAAGACGGTGAATGAAAGAACATCAGCGGCTTCTGATGGTAAAAGATATTTCTGGCCTTTCAATTTTCTCAATTTATCCGCCATTGACACAGTTATTTTCAGACCCCTATACGTTCAGAGAAGACTTGAATGTCTTTTGAAGTAAAAATCAATGAATAACATTGAAAAAAGACAAAGGCTGAATATTTTCCATCCAGCTCTCTCAGGACTCACAACTGTCTTTTCAAAAAGGACATTTTCTGCGGGCCATTATATAGTAAACGTCCAATTCCTGGAAATTTCAACCGACAGCTCATACATACTGAACGACGACTCCTCAAGACTCTTGTCTGGAAATAAGCTCGCGTCTGACAGAGAAACATAGATCTTTCTATTCCCTGATGCTAGAGTGCCAGGGGTGTACTCGGGGTGTTGCTATGCTGTTGCTAAGGTGTCTTGGCTGGTTTTAAGCCTGTTGCTATGTGGTTTCAGTGTTTGTTTTCGGCCTTCATGATAATCGGTTGGCTGGATGGCGCTTTGGTTTCTCCTTCCACACGAGTGGGATGTTTCTGCTGTTTTATAATCCGCCTGGTGTAAGTTTATTGGCTTATAAAAATAATAGCACTTCTCCGCATGACAGGCGGCGTCATTCTGACCAGAGCACAAATAAAGTTTAAACTGTCTTAATATCATATCTATCATATCTACTTTCATGCCCTTGTCTGGTGAAGCTAAGAGACCAGCTGGCTATCTAGCTAAACCAGCTGTACGCCACTCGGTCAGCTTGGAGGACCAGGTAGACCATCATAGACCAGATAGGACCAAACAAGGATCACCCGTAAAGTTCTGAATACAAGTTTTGTTAACGGCCTAGATTAGCAACTGAGCTCAGCACTTCCTGTCAGGAGTTCTGAGGCGTCGTCGCGATCAGAAACCATCCGTCCTGTAAACGCATCTGCTAACTCGAATAATTTAGTTAGTAAGTGTGAAGCATAACCAAACTGTAGTCAAGCACCCCAAGAGTTTAATGTCCATTTATTTCAAACAATTAAGCTAATTGTGAAGCCTATAAGTTTGCCTTGTTATTTCATATTTTGTATGAATGTATTTTTGAATGGTTGATATTTGATCACTGTGGCACTATTCACAGTTAACAGAACACAGTCCGGATATCTTCTGCTACCGGTTAATTAACGTTAAAGTCCAGGGAGTGGAGAACCCTCATTATTAGAGGTCAAAGGTCGGATCTGACTGGAAGGGTTATTACAGTTATCTAACCCCTCGGGGGAGATCATTACGCGAGGCCGTCCTCTGCTCTTTGACAAAAACGATGAAGAACGCCAACGCACCAATCCAGGGGAATAAAAACCAAATCTAATTTAAAAAACGAATCAGCTGAAGTCTCATGATGAAGAAAACCGAGCATCTTAACGTATCACAACAGCGTTTTAAGACGTGCAATTTCAAAAACACCATCAACGTGCGGATAACATCGCATCTCTCAGCTATTGCCCTGCTTTCTAATTCTTTTACGAAGAAAGTCAGTTTGAAAATGGAGAAATACAACAATCTCTATAATGATTGTCATTGTCAACTTCAAGTTGTTCGTCAACGAATAAAGAATCTGTAATTTTCTCATCCTTAAGTCGCTTCAAAGCGCCACTGAGCACAAATGTCGCTAAGCTTAGCAGAATATTCACTCTGTGTTGTATTCATACATTGAAAACACCCGCCATATTAAAAGTCTTTTAAAACACATACAACAACCTTGTTGTTCAAAACAGGCAAAAATGTCAGTTGTTAGAGTCTGAAGGTGGAAAGAGACAAAAAAAAAGTTCATTTACTGGGCTAAGTTTCACTTTAATGTATATTCATACACTCAGGAAAAATACATACGCTATAAATTAATGCCACTGGATGACAGCCAATCAGAACAGAGCACGTCACCATGGAGACGTCAATGAAAATGTGGGCCACAAATACCCACCCACACAAACATACAGTCTCAGTGCTCTCTCAGCTTGTGGTCGATTCTCTCTTCATTCATCTCTGTGACCAGCCTTATTAATCTTTTAGAAATATGACTGCCACACACACACACCTGAGCACAAACTCTATAAAGATTTAAAGCAACACGGGGTACATTTATTGATCGGCTTGCTCTGTTCTGACTGGTCCACGTTCCGTTCACACTCGCAAAATGGATCTGAATCTGGTCTACTGTTCCACCACACTGAAAACGGCCCCAAAATGCTTTCTGACCTGTGTGTGTGCGTGTGTGTGTGCGTGTGTGTGTAATCCCTGAATCATTCGAAAATGTCAAACAGCCCTAATCGTTTCAAACTGTTTCCTGTTATTAATAATATGAAATGCCACAACAGGAAACTGATCCAGTATTTCCGCTAACAGTTAAAGACATTTCTAAACACTGTATTAGAACTATTTGCTTTTGTGTGTGTTCACACTGGCTCTCACAGGCCTGTGTGACTCTGACTCATTCACTCACACTGGCATCTAATCTGTTTCAGCATTCTGGATTCATCTGTTCTGACCACAGTAAACAGATAAATATTTAATTGGCTTGTTCTCCGACATCAGCCAGATTTGATTTGGCGGCCATATTAATTTATTTCTAGCTCTGACTCTCTCTCTCTGCCTTCCTTCTGTATTCCTGTCCTTACTCTATATTTCCTTTCTTCCTGTGTCCTCTCACTCTTTCCCTCTCTTGTTCTTTAGCATGTCCTCCTCTCTCCTTCTTTCCCCCCCTTTATCGTCCCTTTCTGTCCTTCCTTTCGTCTTTCTTTCTGTCTTTCGTAATTTTTCTTCCACTGAACTTTTTCAGTATTCCTTTCTTTTTTGTCTCCTCTCTTTCTTCATTTCTTCCCTCCATCTCTTCTTTCTTTTCCTCCTTTCTTCATAATCTAGAAGGTCTACAGTATGATCCCCCCTCACTGTCATCTGGAATCACTGCATATTTAATGAGCAATTTTGCATATTTTAGAGGCCAATAAAATCACGTTATGCATTTTACATGGAGGATCTTAATCTAGTAACATGATAAGATCACAAAGAAATAACGACGCCGCAGTAATAAATAACTAACAATAATGACAGTTTTTTAAACGATACCAGTGTTGCATTTTAGAACTTCTGAACATTTTATTTAGATGTTTTTTAACGTCAGTAACCGTTCTTTCAAACGTTTCAACAATATTTGCAGCTTCTTCGATCCAGAAATAGACTTTAAAGGAGAGACTTTAAACGTCGCAAAGAAAGTGAAAGTTTAGGCAACAAGAAAAACACCTCGTTGGTTTGCGGATGTCTCGGAGAGGCGGCTCTGTTCTCACGACACAGCAAGTCCCCAGCGGACGCGCAAACGAACACACACCTGGCGTGATAAATTACAGCGCTGCGAGAGATGAACGTTTGTCTGTCTATTCACCATCTGGACTGAAAACTCAAAAACCCTCAGATGTGCCGGAGTCACCTGCGATTTCCCCATAACTCGATCCTCAAATCGTTTGGCTTGAAGCCACAGTCACAGACGCACTTCTCAGCCTTTATTCGGATTATACTGCAGCTATCACACTGACAGACACTCTCAATATGATCACCTGCCCGAGATTTATCAAGCGCTAATTAGTGCACTCAAAATATATGT